>JACXGM010018045.1:0-19327 GCA_016801145.1 Umbra pygmaea | reverse complement strand
AACCAATCACATGGCAGTTGCTTCAATGCATTTAGGGGTGTGGTCCTGGTCAAGACAATCTCCTGAACTCCAAACTGAATGTCAGAATGGGAAAGAAAGGTGATTTAAGCAATTTTGAGCGTGGCATGGTTGTTGGTGCCAGACGGGCCAGTCTGAGTATTTCACAATCTGCTCAGTTACTGGGATTTTCACGCACAACAATTTCTAGGGTTTACAAAGAATGGTGTGAAAAGGGAAAAACATCCAGTATGTGGCAATCCTGTGGGCGAAAAGGCCTTGTTGATGCTAGAGGTCAGAGGAGAATTGGCCGACTGCTTCAAGCTGATAGAAGGGCCACTTTGAAATAACCACTCGTTACAACCGAGGTATGCAGCAAAGCATTTGTGAAGCCACAACACGCACAACCTTGAGTTGGATGGGCTACAACAGCAGATGACCCCACAGGGTACCATTCATCTCCACTACAAATAGGAGGCTACAATTTGCAAGAGCTCACCAAAATTTGACAGTTGTAGAATGGAAAAATGTTGCCTGTTCTGATGAGTCTTGATTTCTGTTGAGACATTCAGATGGTAGAGTCAGAATTTGGCGTAAACAGAATGAGAACATGGATCCAGGGCTCTCAAGTGTCACGCATTGAGCGTGACAGTCACTCATTTCACTCTTTTGTCACGCACTCCCGCCACACATTGTATTTCTCACGCCGAATTATTTTGCATAATACATTTAATATGCCGCTCCGCTCTCACTATGGAACCGTCAGGAATTAAGCGCGTATCCCCTGGATTGTCAAGCCTGCCACTTATCAGCCAATCACAAAAAAATAAATGGGCTACACAAAAGCCAATCAGAAAATAGCACTATTGTATCTGGGGAGGATTTAATGCAACAACCAATGAAAAAACATACCCTGTAAATGTTCACGTGATTCCTACTGGAAACGACTGGAGCTCCAAGCATCAGTTTGAGCACAGAGTAAGTCATGATCTCCAAATTCACAACTTGTTTGATACAAACAATGACAAATTGTTTGTATATGAACTCCCTTTACCTGATCAATTTGGTCTTAAGTAGGGACTTCCCAAAACTTGTGAACTCAGAGTTACTCAGAAAAGTACTTTTACTCAAGTAAATGTCCACCTCTGCTAGCATGTACAAGATGATCACGCTTTGTATTCTAGAGTAGGGGTGGGCAAACTACGGCCCGCGGGCCAGATGCGGCCCACTTTGATCTGGCCAACAGTCTCGCGTCAAGCGCGATTGTATTGCGATTATCTCGCAAACCGTATATGCTAGCAACTAAAGCTTGGTACCATTGGAAAGACGAAGATCAGCCGAAAATAATGAGTGTTGGCTCATCCATGTGGGTTTATCAGAGCTGACAGCTATCGCGCCTCGAAGTCGGTCATATTTTTTTGACTTTTGACTTTTTTACTAAACACATTACAGACAGGAAGTAGGATGTGAAAATGACAAAATAGCAACTCTGAAATGATGTAGAACATCATCCTGCACAATACCAACATGGTACCAATATGGTTGGAAAGAGGGGGTTCCGCTGATAAAATAATGCCAATGCAAATAATGAGAAGTGGTTTGTCCATGTGGATTAATGACAAGCCGTAGATATCGCATCTCAAAGTTGGGTACTTTTCACTGACTATATTTTGGAAAACTAAAAACATTACAGTTCAACAAGGTTTTACAAGACAAAACATTCATTTTCTGTAGGATACGCACCTAACTGTGTAGGGGGCGGGTTTAATTTAATGAAATAACATTTCCTATTTTTCATGCGTCTTTGAAGGTCGATCACGTGAATTTGATTGTGGGAAGCCAAAATTGTGATCATGATAAAAATGGTATTAATTGTGCAGCCCTACTGTCTTGAACCAATTTCGGAGGCTATCAAAGATCGCAGCCTTGTTTTTAGTGCTTCCAAATTTTAATGCTGATGCCGAGAGGGTATTTTCGATGGTTGGTTCGAACAAAACCTCAAAACAGCTTGTCTCTGGACGGGACATTGTTCCCAATCATGACCTTGAAAATGGCTAGGCTTGAGCCGAACTGTTTCAAATGTGGAAATTCTTCTGCAAGTCTGAGCAATTATTAATAACAACAACCAAAACATTCATAATTATTATTATTAAAACAACCCCATTCCCGCGACCCATCTAACCCGCCCCCCCCCCCCCCCCTTAGACCCTCTGACGGGGGGGATGTCACTCTTCCCTGTCTTCAAAACTTGAGAGCCCTGTGGATCCATCATGCCTTGTTACCACTGTGCAGGCTGGTGGTGGTGTAATGGTTTGGGGGATGTTTTCTTGTTACACTTTAGGCCCCTTAGGGCCAATTGGGCATTGTTTAAATGCCACGGCCTACCTGAGCATTGTTTCTGACCATGTCCATCCCTTTATGGCCACCATGTACCCATCTCCTGACAGCTACTTCCAGCAGGATAATGTACCAAGTCAAAAAGCTCAAATCATTTCAAATTGGTTTCTGTACTAAAATGGCCCCCACAGTCACCAGATCTCAACCCAATAGAGCTTGGAACGGGAGCTTCGTGCCCTGAATATGCATCCCACAAATCTCCATCAACTGCAAGAGGCTATCCTATCAATATGGGCCAACATTTCTAAAGAATGCTTTCAGCAACTTGTTGAATCAATGCCACATAGAATTAAGGCAGTTCTTAAGGCGAAAGGGGGTCAAACACAGTATTAGTATGGTGTTCCTAATAATCCTTTAGGTGAGTGTATATCGCAGTTTACCTATATGCTTAGGGTTTTGCCTACTCCCAATGACATGTTTTTTTTAATTATATGAACAAAAGATATTTAACTTTATATGGAATTTTAAGCCAGACAAAATAAAAAGAGCATAATTGTATAATGAATATGAACACGGAGGTTAAAAGTTATTGAATATTAAAGCTTTGGATCTTTAATTAATAGCATCAGTTATACAAAAGGCTTTTAAATAATGTGTTTGCAACGAAGCATCACATGGTAAAAATCATAAATGGTAAATCATAAATGTAAATATGTAAATCATAAATGGTTCTCTAGTAAGCTAATAAGAGTATTTCACCCATTGTTCAGTAAGGACCTCTTTCCATTTCTACAAATTACAACCGACCATTTTCAGATATTGGAAAAGGAAATAATTTCTAAGATGTTGTTATTTTTCAAACAAGCCATTAAAAGTTGGTTGCAATTTAAATTTAATCCACCTGAAAAAGGGACCAAATTTTACAACAATTATTGTGGCTAAATTCTCCCATACTAGTTGATAAAAAGCCTGTATACTTTGACAAGATGTTTGGAAAAGGAATAATGTGTGTAAATGACATTATAAATGAAGCTGGTGGAGTGATGCCTTACATACAGTTAACAAAAACATGGAGATGTTTGCTTCCTTCAAAAATATAATCAACTAACTGCAGCAATACCATATACTTGGAAGAAGACAGTACAAGAGGGGAAAAGGTCTGATCTTGTCTGTCAACGATGTATCAAAATACAGTAGTGGTAGTCCCTCGCGTTAGACTCAAGCGTAGAGGTAAGCGTGTTTTTTTGGTGGCAGACCTCTCTAGAACTCCATGTCCCTACAGATTAGAACGGCCCCTACCTTGTCTGTTTTTAAGTCTTTATTAAAAACCCACCTGTTCTCTTTAGCATACTAACCTACATCTCTGGCTGATTTTACATTTTTATTTTTAGCCTACGTTTTATACTGCTTCCATACTTGTGTTACTGTGTGTTGTGATATAGGTATTTTTTATTACTTTCTTGTTAGATTTATTACTTTTCTGTAAAGCACTTTGGTCAGCCTAGTGGCAGTTGTAAATGCGCTACATAAATAAAATGACCTTGACTTTGACCTTGACCTCAAAGATCTCACATTAATGAGTAAATACGGATGAACAAAGAAATATACCAATTCCATCTAAGAACAAAAAAACTGGTTGCTGTTCCATTTAAATTACAAAATAGCTGGGAAGACATTATTGATGTTCCGATCCCGTGGCATAACGCATTTGGATTAATACGCAAAGCAACACCAGACTCAAAAATTTGAATATTTCAATTCACATTATCAATCAAAATACTGTCAACAAATAGAAATCTATACAAGTGGAAAATACAATCTTCCCAACTCTGCAGATTTTGTTCTGAAGAACCAGAATCTATAGATCATCTTTTTTGGTACTGTCCATATGTACCATGTTTTTGGTCACAGGTACAAGAATGGATGAATAAATGCAATATTTATCTTGAATTAACGTTACAAATATTAATACTTGGAGACTTAAAATGTAAAAGTCAGACAATTAATAATATGATAATTATTTTAGCAAAAGTATTTATCTTTAATTCCTAATTGGTGGAGTCATTGACAATAGAAAGGTTTCAAAATTATGTGAAGCATCACAGGTCATTACAAATATATGTGGCAAATAGAAACCCAATATAGCTGTGGCTAAGAGATAGATGAACAATATTGAATTTAAACAAAGAGTTGATCAAATAAAACCAAGATCTGTAAAACGCAACAAGATTTACAAATATTATAAAATAATACATTGGATTATATAAATTATGTGATGAATGGAAAATAATGATTGAGGAAAATATAAAATGTATAAGCTAGAGCTAAATGTTAAAATGGGAAAATGTAATTGGTCTCAACTACTGGTCAGGGTCAGGTAAAGATTAGGATGTGGGTAAAATATAAAAAGCAATAATATAAAAAATATGTGGGATTGGAAATGATGATATTTTAGAACGAATACATTACTTATTGAATACAGAAGCTTATCCTTCCCCTAAGAAAAAAAACCAGTAGGCCTGGGGGAAAACATTTCCCAATGCCCGCCCCTAATATCATTAGTGACCAATTATATCACGTATTAGCCTATGATGTCATGTGTTTTAGGTTTAAAATGCTTGGTTGGACAACAGTATCACTACAGTGCAATTGCGGAGTAGTAACACTCTGTTGTCGTCCAATCACACATTTTTATAGAAAAAACTGCCAGAAACACATGACATTATATGCTCCTACGCGATATAAGTGGTCACTAATGATATTACAGGTGGGAAGTGGGAAAGGTTATTCCCCAGACTTACTGCTGAAATTTTTTTGCTCCTCCATCACTCTCCCTGGTGTTTGATTGATCCACCAAACTTCCATGTGATGGATCAGCCTAGCTATCTAAAAGCAAGCAACATGTGACATTTGTTGCTGTTTCATAATGTTTTTTATTGGTTTATGAGTCAACAAAACTAATTACAGTTTAATGTTACTTGTTTTCTATAGGTAGAAATTAGGGATGCTCATTTCTGCTAATTTTCCAGACCGACAACCGGAACTCGTTAACCGATTATTAACCGTTAATTGATAAGTTTATAAGATTAAATTGGCTTTAAATAAAAAATTTAATTCACATGTTTTCATTAATCCGTTAAATATACAAACTAATTTGTTTTAATGTCTAAACAGCATACAGAACAGATCAACAACAGCTGCCCGGGTGCACCAGCTTTGCGTATAAGTTCACTCGGGTGCAAAGTCCACACTAAACGATATGATGAAACACTAGCGGTTCTAGGGGGGGGCCAGGGGGGGCCAGTGCCCCGTGACAAAATGCGTGGAACCCCTTGTGGCCCCCCCAAATGTCGAGTGTGGTATCGTTGTTTTTTCATCCACTATTTACGTTGTTAGACAGCGTCAACTAGGAACAGAAATGTAACCAACACATTTTCTAGAGGGACTGCTTAACGCGGAACACAACAGTATTGTAGCACTTGCCTATGAGCAGTGTATCTGCAGGGTTCTTTCTATTCAGGAGTTTCGCGCAAATATTATATTTCAAGCAACGAAAGAGATATAAAGGTGAGTAAAGTTGTTAATATGTTGTAATCCTATTTGAATTAAATGCATTACAGAAGTGTAAAGTTATATCAGCTAATCTTAACCTGGCCGTTTGTTAGTTTGTGGCAGTTTGAAAACGGTTTAAATATATGATCAACAAACTCATGGTGCTGTGTTTTTACTTAAAGCATAATAAACTAATGTTAACGTTAAATGGTTAGACACAGTTAATTAGCTAGCAAGTCACTTACTTTCAGTAAATGTATAAATAAGCTTGGTCCCTATTGCTTTTGCTTTATAGTTCTCACCAAAATGAAGAGAAAGAAGGACATGTCCTTCTTCCAAAGAAAAGACAAGGCAGAGAGTGAGACAGAACCAGATGGTTCAGGTGTGGAGAGAGTAAGAGAGAGCAGAGAGCCTGCAGAGAGAGGGCAGGAAGAGTTGTCCATTGGAGAGACTGAGAGTGAAGGAATAGTAGAGGAGGAAAGTGACACTGATGGAGAGACTGAAGCTGAGAGTGAGACACTTACAGACGAGCAACGTGCGTCCACTAGCAGTGGACCATCAGGTTTGTGCTGTTGAATAAAATGTAAAGCAGTGCATTAAGTCAGTTCATATAGTGTATAGAAGTTAATTTGTTTTAAAAAAAAAATTTAACATGCCTGATGGCAATTGTTTATGAAATATTAGCTAAATACATAATTTTAATTGATATGTATTTTTTTCTCTGGAAGATATCAGCAAATCCCGGGATGAAACACCAGTGCAGCCAATGATGAATATGTACCCAAGAACTCTGATGGGGGACCGGAGGAGGAGCTTCAAGGCAGCCTGGTACCATATCCACCCCTGGTTTGAATATTCCAAACAATCAGACTTTGTGTTTTGTTATGCCTGCAGGCATTTCAGCCCTCCCAAAGTCTCAGAGATGCTATTTGATTCACAATTGGGCTTTAACAACTGGAAGAAGGCAACCTACAAAGAGGGGGGATTTGCAATTCATGCAAGGTCTGAGAAGCACAAACAAGCAATGATTTCATGGAGAGACAGATCAGAAAGCTGTAAAAACGAATGCTACACTGGGAAATGTCCTAAACAAGGAACACAACAAACAGGTTCAAGAAAATCGTGACTATTTTAAAACAATAGGAGAAATACTATTACTTACTGCCACACAAAACATTGCACAAAGAGGACACGATGAGTCTGCAGAGTCAGATAATAAAGGGAACTTCATGGCAATCTTAAAAGCAATAGCCAAGCATGACAAAACTGTGCAAAAAAGGATGACTTCCATTCATAATAAACCAGCAAAGGAATTCAGAATGAGGTTCTGAGTTGTTTGGCAGACATGGTTCGAACAAAAATTGTAGAAGAAGTGAAAGAAAGTGAGGTCTATAGCATAATGGCAGATGAAACAAAAGATGTAAAGAAAAAGGAGCAGATATCTCTAGTACCCAGGTACTATTTCAGTGGAGCTGTCCATGAGAGCTTTCTCCACTTTGAATCAGCTGATCGACTAGATGCAGCAGGGCTTACTGACAAAATCATACACATTTTAGAAAGTCATGGTCTTGAATACAAAACAACCTAGTAGGCCAACCATATGACAGTGCTTCAGTTATGAGTGGCAAGCATTCTGGTGTCCAGGTACGCATAAAAGAACAAGCAAAGCATGCCTTTTACATTCACAGCAATGCACACTGTCTAAACTTAGTTTTGGTGGATACAGTCAAAGCTATCCCTGAGGTAGGAGAGTTCTTCTCCTTACTAGAAAGATTATGTCTTCACATCTGGGTCATATGTGCATCACAAATGGCTTAGCATTGTAACCACCGCTTCGATCCAAGTTTGACGTCCCGGCTCTCCGGAGTTTTGAGTCTACCCATGTCTAATCGCCTGAGGGCACACACCAGGTGATGATGGTCTAATTGAACTTCTTATTTCAGTTCCTTTGTTGGTGAGCCTACTGTGGGTTATTGCTCCTGTGTAAGACTGTTCGAGTGGTGTATCTTGGTATTATCATATTTTGTGCTACCGCCTGTTTATGTTCTAACGGTTTAGTTTATTCAGCACCTATTGTATTAGGTCTTTCCTTTACATATTAGCAGTAGATCTGCTGCGCCTGTTCTGTTGGATTCTATCGTTTGTCCGGTTCAGCAGAGAAAAAAAATTCGTCGGAACTGACACCTGCTCCTGTCTCCCATTCCTCACCACTCAGGACCCTCAGGATTACAAGCATACAGAAAGAGATGTACCCAGGTGCACCTAGAGAGCTTCAGAGGCTAAGTGACACTCGCTGGGCATGTCGCTATATGGCTCTACATACCATAATGGATAGATTGCCTGCCGTTAAGCAAGTCCTGCAAGACATAGTCCAAGAACACAGTGGTGACAGATCTGTTGAGGCTAGAGGTCTGCTTGCACAGATAGATTTACAGTTCATTGTGTGCCTTGTTACCCTCCATAAAGTGTTTGGAAAGGCAACATTTCTATCAGATATGCTACAGTCTTCAATACATGACCTGTCAAAGGCTGTTGATTTAGTTGAAGCATTAGTTCTTTGACTTTGAATGACTACAGGGATGAGTCATTTTTTGATGACCTATGGAATGATGTGTTGAACACAGCTGAGCAATGTGAAGCTGCAATACAGCCCCCTGCAAAACGACCAAAAAACCTAAGCTCTCAATTGAATGCAGACTGTCTACTCAGTACAGTGGGTCAGAGATCAGACTCCGTTTTTACCCCGTTTTAGATCAGATGCTCAATGAGCTTAACAGAAGGTTTTCTAGCAAAAACTGTGAAATCATGACTGGCATCCGAACTCTAAACCCTACAAGTGATGTGTTTCTCAAAGAGAAGTCCTCGTTTCCATTTGCTACAATGTATGAATCGAATATTGAGGACTTGGAGCATGAACTACATCAGTTCAGAAGAACTTTAGAAAGGAAAATACAGAGTGGCATGCAGAAACCCTCCAGTGTAGTAGAGCTGACATTATTCATTGAGCCTTATAAAGAAGTTTTCTTTGAGCTGTTTAAATTATGCAAGGTAGCCGTTTCGGTAACACTTTACAATACGGGTGCACTAATAAGCATTAATTTATGCTTAACTAATGCACAGATAACACTGAATTAATGTGTAACTTGTGGTTATCTAAGCTATTCATTAATAATTACCACATCAGGAACTAATTAAGAGTCTTGTCTCATTAATATATTAGTTCATACAGTAATTGTTAATAATTAAATATGTAATTGTGGATTAATTCCCTAAAAACTATTTTTTTAATTAATAGTCTTAATATGTTAATTACCACAATGCGCCAAAGAATTGTATTTCAACTTACAGGTATAATACAGGTAAACTAATATGCATTAATACATGATTAATTACAGCATTATTGGTGCAAATTCATGTGTAAATTACTACAATTACTAAATGATGAGTTAATGAGTTCAACAAGTAAAGTCACAATATAATGATATTTTTGCAAATCATTAACTAATGACTAATTTATCATTAATGACCATTAATGCATTAGTTAAGCATAAATTAATGCTTATTAGTGCACCCGTATTGTAAAGTGTTACCGTCGTTTCAATCCCTGTTAGTACTGCTTCTTGTGAACGTAGTTTTTCTGCACTAAAGCTGGTGAAAACTCTCAATCTCAGGCCCACAATGTCAGATGACAGGTTAAGCAATTTAGGTGTTCTAAGCATTGAGTCAAGGAGGGCAAAAGGCCTTAAATTTAGATAAATTTGCTGATCTTTTTGCAAAAAAACACAAAAATCGCAGAATACAGCTATTGTAAATGATACTGAGTATGCAATGCAAATGTAAAAATATAATGTCACTGTAAATAAATTGTTGAATGATTATAAACATGGTATTGCCTGTTATTGCCTGCAATGCTGTGCGGAAAATGAAATGACAACAATACGGTCTAAATGTAACTGGCCCCTCTAACAGTACAACGGGCCCCAGCTTGGCCCCCCCAGTTGAAATGGTCTAGAACCGCCACTCTGATGAAACTAGTTCATTTTATACTAAAGCTATGTCGATGTTTGGTTTCACCAAACTACACTGGCGTAAAGTCCACACCAACCAAAATTTAATTGTTGCAGAAAATTTGTCGTAGACGTTTTCACTTTCTGTTTTCAATCAAAGGAAAGTAGCCTTGATGCAGTGTTTACCGAGTTGTCAAATTATAGAATGAAAACAGTCGGTGACAATCTGGAACAAGGTTGTTGCTTACAGGAGGCCTACTGCAAATAAGGGCTATATAAACACAAAAGAAAATGTTGATAACGCTTGCTATGCGTTATGTTACTAACTATACAATATCTGCCGAGCGCACCCATTTCATTGAAATTACCATTACGGTTCTCTCCGAAAATAAAGTGTGTGTTGTCAATCACTGTGTGTGTTGTTTTTAAGGTAACATTATTTTGTCGGCTATAATGCATCAGGTGCATGATGAATTATAGCTGATAAAATAATATATGCTTCCCAATACGATAGCGTTATTGTAAATTCAATCGCAGAAGTATAGTCTGTGAACGTATTCATCTTGTGCATGATCCAACTAAAGGCTTGTGTAGGGTGAACAGTGCAAAAAGAATTCAGCGGCTCATGTTGGGGAGCTGCCGACAAGGCATTTTTATTGGGAATTGGGAAGAATGGAAAATCTAGAAAAATGCAAAAAACTAATTAAATAATGTGTTTCATGTGTTAAAGTGTTAATAATTCATTTGTAAATGGTAATTTGGAGATGACTTTAAAATTAGGTATCTTATCATGCGTTTTATAGATTTATAATGCATTTATAACTGGTAATTGGTATGTCACTTTATAACGTAACCTTTCATGTGTTGTAAAGGCTTTATAATGCATTTATAACAGTTAATTAGCACCTCACTTTAAAATAGGTTGTTTCAGTTGTAGCTAAATGTTTATAACTAATTTGTAAATGGTAATTTGGCCATCATTTAAAAAAAAGTATCCTTTCATGTGTTATAAAGGTTTGTAACGCATTTATAACTGGTAATTGGCATGTCAAGAGGTAGCTGGGTTATGGAAAAAAAGTAATAGGTCATCTGCATATAACGACAGCTTGTGTTCATTTCCACCCCTGGAGACACCCTGAAAAGTGGGTGAGGCCCGTAATGCCACCGATAGGGGCTCAATGGCAATGGCAAAGAGCAAAGGGTACAGCGGACAGCCCTGCCTTGTCTCGCGTTCCAGAGCAAATTATTCAGAATAAATATCATTAGTGCAGACACTGGCTTGAGGGGAAGCATATAAAAGCCTAATCCATGCACAGAGATTGTCACCAAAACCAAACTTCCTTAGCGCCGAAAATAAATATTCCCACTCAATTCTATCAAATGCCTTCTCTACATCAAGTGAAACCACAAACTCCAGGGAACTGGAGAACTGTTTGGAGTAAATAATATTTAGAAGAGTCCGAATATTGACAAATGCCTGTCTACCCTTGATAAATCCTGTCTGTTCTTCCGAGATGACTGCTGGAAGGACCCCCTCCAGACCGGGTAGCTAGCAATATAGATAGCACCTTAAAATTAACATTGAGGAGGCTGAGTGGCCTGTATGAGGAACAAGCAGTTGGGTCTTTACCCTTTTTAAGAAGAAGTGTAATAGAAGCTTGTGTTAAGGTTGGGGGGAGAGACCCTTGATCCAATGAGTCATTATACATAGCTAAAAGTAGCTGTGGATAAAAAAAACCTCAATAGGGAACCCATCTGGGCCTGGAGCTTTGCTGCTTTGAATAGTTTTTATTGGTGCAACCACCTCCTTAAGCCTTAGAGGAGAGTCAAGGTCAACAGCAACCTCCTTGGCAACAATGGGAATGTCTATAAAAAAATGCATATGAAAAAACTGAATCATTTTAGCTGTGTTCGCAGAAGACTCAGACATGTAAAGTAAGGAGTAGAAGGATTTAAAGATGTCATTGATCCCCTCAGGGTCATAAACCATACAGTTTAAAGTATCTTGGATTTGAGGGATCAAACGAGAGGCAGCGCGTCGATTTAACTAATGTGCCAGCAAGCGGCTTGGCTTGTCCCCGTGTTCATAATAGGTGGAGCGTGAGTACAACCGTAAACGCTCCGCCTCATTCGTAGATAAAAGATAAAATTCAGAATGCAAATTTAAACATTGTTTATATAATTCAGGGGATGGAGTCTGAGTATATTCATGATCCAGCTCAAGAATCTTTGTTGAAAGTTTGTTCATTTTAAACCTACAGTCTTTACTTATGTGTGAGGAATATGATATAATCACGAGTTAAATCTCCAGCGAGGGGCAGTACAGGATTTTGGCGAGTGCTACAGGGCCATTGTCCAATATTACAGTGGGCAAGTAGTCAGCTGAAGTAACATCTCGTAATAGCCGATGGTCAACAAAGAAATAGTCAATGCGGGAAAAAGAGTGATGAACATGTGAGAAGAAAGAGTACTCACGTGCCAGTGGACCTTTGGAAATGTCTCCAAAGGTCAGTACATCCATTCTGTATCATGAACTCTAAAAAAGACTTGTGTGACAATGGTATCCTTCCCAGTAGCCTATTTGCAAAATTAGCTTCATCAAAGTTGGGTGCATACACATTAACCAGTACTACTGGAGTGTTATAGATCGAACCATATATGATAAATACCTCCTGCTGTTATCTGAAATTACAGTGGTGGGTGAGAAATGTATTCTTTTACTGACCAAAATTGCCACTCCTCTGGCTTTAGAATTGAAGTGGGAGTGGAAGACCTGGCTAAACCTAGGGTTTTTTAGTCTTGAGTGGTCTTTAATAAGTAAATGGGTCTCTTGTAGGAATGCTATGTTGGTTTTATTCTTTTTTAAGTGGGAGAAAACACGAGTCCTCTTATTTGGATTGTTCATTGCTTTCACATTCCAAGATGTGAATTTAATATTAGAAGCCCCCTCTACTTTGCTGTGGTCAGCCATTTAATGTTTCTCAATTCAGAGTTTTGTAAAGTAATCCCAACAGAGATAAATTTGGGCAACATGACATCATCAATTATCAAAAATGCATCCAAAAATCAGATAGTATATAGTACAAACACACATATAATTACGAAAAACAACCACATAGAATAATCTACAAAAGAACAAAAAAAATTAATTAGACAATAATACACGTACAAAGCCCCCCTGCATACCCAAGATCTCTGTTCATGGTGTGACAGAGACAGCAAGTGACTGCTGACAGACTTGGTGAAAGCAAGACCACTTGTGCATTGAAGAGGTTCCGCTTAAGAAACTGGCAAACTCCCACCTCTTTTTTGTGCCAAATAATAATATATATAATAGCAATATACAAAAATCTATAACCCATTACTCAGAAAATAACTGAGGATACATAAAAATACAGACGAGTGACCTGGCCTTAAATTTAAAATGAGTGCCTTAGTGAATCAAACTATCAAAGGGAGCCTCACCCAGCTCCATTAAGGCTTATTGACAAACTATTTTAGTAGGCTACTAGTAATTTATTAATAAACAAAGGCATCAACAAAACATGCCAGAATAGGCCATATTGGCCCACCGATTTTTTGATTGGCCCAATTCTCCGCCTCCTCAGGTGAATTAAATTGCCAAACTTTGCCATTATACTCAACAGACAAACAAGCAAGGAAGCGCAGGGAGAACTTCACATTGTTAGCATGCAGTCTACGTTTAATATTTGTGTATTTGGCTCTCTTTGCGGCAACACCAGCACTATAATCTGGGAACAGAAATACCTTGGTCTGGCGGAAAAACAGTTGGTCTGTGCCCGGCCTTCTGAAAGCACTGTCCTTGTCGTGGGGGTTGTGAAAATGGACAATAAAGCCTTGCAGCTTCCTGCCATCTCCTCCAACTCAAAGGTGATATCCCAGACGATGAGCGCGGTCCAGCTTCGGAGGTGACTTAAAGACTGTGGGAAGTATCTCAGAAAGCAGACTGGACATGAAAGATACCGGGTTGGACTGTTCGAGACCTTCAGGGATACCGACCAGTCTAACATTATTCTGCCTAGAACGGGATTCAAGGTCCTCGATTTTGTCGCCTATTTCGCGTTTCTCTGTTTCCAGATGAGTGACCGCATTCTCTAATGTGAGCAACCTGTCACTGTAAGCAGACAGGTAATGTTCAAGCCCATCTGTTTGGCAAGCTTGTTCCTCCAAAGACGATTTAATGGATTCTAGAGCCACGGCAATGGGTGAGGTAGCAGCTTCGACTGAGGATTTTTAACTTGACCGACCAGTACTGCAGACAGTTTGGCCAGAAGTTCGGTTCTAAAAGACTTCAGATCAGCCGAAGTGATTGGGGAAGATGTATCCTCAGCTATACCAGTTAGCTCATCGTCTTGGATAGCAGAGCAGGTGCCGGCTGCTGTTTGTTTTGTTCTAGATGGTTTCGGCATCTTCTAGTACAGGTAGGTGTATTAAATAATCTGAAAATAAACAATAATTAAATGTCGACATATAATTGTTAATTGAAACAATATATATGATTGGCTGTTACACGCTGCTCCCCAGGAGGGGAGTGGGATGTCAAACTCACTGCACAGGACACCCTGAGTTCAGCAAAAGAGTTATGGGGTCGTAGGTGCAAGCAAGGACACAGAAACCTGAGTACCGTTCAAGTAAGGCTTTTATTTTTATTAATTTTTTTATAATTTTTTATTTTTTTTATTTGGGAGGAGAGGCTGAGCAAACCCAAAACAAAGAAATAATAATCCAAAGTCCCACCCCTAACCTGCACTAAACTAACACACACAAACTAACCTAACTGGCACTCGATCAAAGTGCCCTAACCAAAGTACAGTGGGTGGGTGCTCAGATCTACCCTAGTGTGATCTAGACAAGGGAGTATCCTTACGGGTGGTGTAAGCCCAAGGGCGTCTGGCCTGACACTCCCCAGTGCCTCCTCTCCCCCTCTGGGAACACAAAGAGACACACCAGACTAACACACTTCCATACTAAATAAGCCTACAATCAAACACACCAAACGCAGCTCTCACTCTACAAACCAAGACACACACTACTACCAAAAACAGACCAAAAACCAACCAACAGAGCAACGGCTTGCCAAACCAGAGGACCACCGCAAATGCAACCTCATACACCTAGAGCAAGAGAGAGATTCTTCTTCTTCTTTAAGGTTTTAAGGCAGCCGGCATTCAAAAAGTTGCATTGCCGCCATCTAAGGAACTAACAACATGTTACCCAAATCCTGCTATACAAGCCAGTGTCTCTCAAAAATTTGAAAAAACACAGCTTTCCTTTCCCACTTGCTCCTACTTCTAAAATACTTCTCAGAGAGACACCTCCCAAGCCAGATTCCCGCAACCCTCTAAGTAGCTTTAGTCATTGGCGGTTATAATTTCCACACGAAACCAAAACATGTTGCACTGTCTCAGGTTCCTGGCACAGACACAAACCACTCGGATGTTCCCTAAAATAAATAAATTGCTGTTCAACAATGTGTGACCAATCCTCAATCTAGAAACAGTAACCCCGTCCCTATGTCTACTGTCCCCTCTTTTACAAACAGTAACTGAATCAGAGACTCTTCTAGTTAGCGAGAATAAGTGCCTCCCTTTCTTTTCCTGCTCCCAGAGCCGTTGCCATTTTTTATTGTTTCCTGCCACACAATACTTTTACCCTCCGCCCTGGATAAATTAATATTAATATCTACGGTGTCCTTTTGATCAGCTTCCTTGGTCAACCTATCCACCTTTTAATTTGTTGCAATACCTACATGAGCTGGGACCCATACAAATTATATAGCTACTCCTCTCCTGTTCACATCTCTAATTGCCAGGAGTATGTCATACACAAGATCTTGTCGGCAAGTCGATGCCCCTTTCCCAACACTATTTAAAGCTGACACAGAGTCACTACATATTAATATTTTATGGTTCTTAATCTGCTCGATGAGTCCATCGTACTGCCATCAAGATTGCATACAATTCCACCGTGAACACACTTAGGAAATCTGTAGTACTCTTACAAGCTTGGGCATTCCACCCCTGAACAACAAAAGCTGTCCCGTTTCTGATCCTTAGAACCATCGGTAAAAATTAGCACATGATCTTGATATATTTTACTTATATGACACTGGAAAAGACGCACCAAATCTGAGTCAGGGTTTTCAGACTTAATTCCTAGCATCGCCAAATCAATCCTTGGGACCTCCAATTGCCAAAAAGGGACTGATGGCCACAGTACGCCTGGACAAAAGGTCTTGCCACGTACACACATTTCCTGAGCCACTGCCTCCGCTGTCCACCCAAAACTAGGAAGTCTTGCCACCTCCCTCTCCCAGCTTGCCTGAATCATCTTCTTAACTAGGTGATCTCCCCTTTGCCCCACCAAGTTGACCAAATAATTAGCCTGAAGCTGCATTCTACGCAAACAAAATGGCATTTCTCCTGTTTCTACCTACAAGGAACACATCGGAGAAGACTTCACAGCTCCTGTACATATCCTCAGTGCCCCTGCTTGGACTATATCCAATCCAGCCAACACCGACTTTGACGCAGACCAATAAACCAAACACCCATACTCAATTCTTGCTCTAATTAAATATACATAAATTTGCTTCAAATAAGCTACATCTGCTCCCCAGTCTGTTCCTGCAAGACATCTCATTAAATTCAGCACTCTTTTACAGTTGTCCACCACTGCTGAAACATGGGCCCTCCATGTAAGTCTTTCGTCAAATATCACACCAAGAAATTTAAAACTTTTAACCCTTTCCAAAATCCTACCATACAACTCCAGCTTCATACTGCCACCTATTTTCTTATTAGTAAACACAACGACTTAGTCTTCTCAACAGAGAATCTGAACCCCCATGTCCTTCCCTACACCTCCACCAGGGTCAATGCTTCCTGCACCTTCTTTAGTGTATACTTCACATATTTCCCTCTCTTCCATAAGCTACCATCTGCAAGCTACCGTCTGCAAACAGCGACATTGCAATTCCTGGCTGAATATTAGAAAAAACATTGTTAATCATTATGTTAAACAGCAATGGACTAATAACACTGCCTTGCGGCGTCCCATTTTCATCCAAACACCTCCTAGACAGTTCCGTCCCTATTTTCACCTGAATACGTCTATTACTCAAAAAGTCAATCACCCAGTTAAACATATTTCCCCCAATTCCTAAAATATACATCTTGATTAAAAGACCCTCCACCCACAGCATGTCAAATGCTTTTTCCACATCTAGAAAATACTGCCACAACAGTCTCTTTCATTACCTGCGCTTTCCGTATGTCATCCTCAAGACATATGAGTGAGTCAACCGTACTAAAGCCACTCTGACAACTAGCCATCAACCCTCTTTCTTCAACAAAGTGCAAAGAGAGAGATTGATTAAACAGGGGCACAGATATACACTGAAGGGAAGAGCATGATGGGAAATGTTGAATGGGATCAGCTGGACCAGATAATGAAGGGGATGAGTCAGTGATAAGTGATGATTGGCTTGATGAGGGAACCTGCACCACCTGTGGGGGAAACAAACTGAACAGACAAACACACAGAACAGAACAGAAACATAGCACACAAACACTGAAGCAGGACAAGGTAAACCCATCCAATTATTTACTATACTGGGGGAAATAACATTGGCTTTATTGCTTATGGATCAGTTGATGGTGGTTGCATAGTATTCTAATTATAGCATAGGTAATCAAAACGCGGAGCCTCCACACACACCACCTCTCCTCTCACATGCTTAACTGGAAGTCCTCAGAAATCTGAAAACATTTTGGCCATTTTGGCATCACTTTAAAATAAGGTATCCTTTTATGTGTTATATAGGTTTATAATGTATTTACAACTGGTAATTGGTATGTCACTTTAGAATAAGGTAATGGTTCAAGTGTTGAAAAGGCTTTATTGTCACGATTCCCTAGTGTTACGGTATAAACGACTCAAAACAAATACTGCCTCGAGGGGCTAAATCAAAGAATATAAGTACATGAATAAAGCAACACCACTGTAATGACTGATTTCTCCAAAGGTAAAAAATGGAACAATGTTGCTTTAATACCGTCCATGCAACAGTACAGAGGAATAATCCAAGGCAGAATTATCAAACAGTGCAATAGGTCAAGCCAGAATAACTACATCAAACCACAAGCTAAGGTACAAACAGGATAATCCAAGACAGAATAATCAATCAACAAGGCAAAAGGTCAAACCCGAATATCAATAACCTATGGAATGCTCAGAAATGGAGAAGAGTAATACTCACAATACCTCGCAAAGAGGCAATGAGGAGTGTGTGGCTTAAATACAGAGTGGAGTGAGCAGGTGTACTGAATTTGGATAATTGAGTCCGGGTATGGGAAATGTAGTTCTGGGGAGGCAAGACCAGGGAAGCTGTAGTTCACAGGAAGATGAACTGGTGAATGGGAATTGTAGTTCAGGTCAATCCAGGAAGAGAAAGTGGCAGTTTCCAGGGAAGGGTAACTGGGGAACGTTACAGAACACCCCCCCCCCAAGGCGCAGCTCCTGAGGCGCCAAACGGTGTACAATCCACAGGACTCCAGGTGGCAGAAGACCCAGGCAGGAGACCGTAGCGGCAGAAACCAGAGTGGCGGAGGCTCCCCAGGGCGAAGCAGATAAGCAGAACAGGCAGGTGGAGGGAGGCTCGGCGGGCCGGAGGGCGGAGGTAGCAGCAGCGGACCGGAGGGACGAAGCAGCAACGGCGGGCCGGAGGGCGGAGGCAGCAGCAGCGGACCGGAGGGACGAAGCCGCAACGGCGGTCCGGAGGATGGAGGCAGTAGCAACAGGCTGGACGGCTGAGTCCGGGCAGGCGGCACCAGAGGCAGAGTCCGGGCCGACAAAGGCAGAGTCAATGGCCCCGCGGGAGGTGGCCAGGGCGGAGGGGGCATCGAGGGCCGAGGCAAAGGCGGACCAGGCACCGGAACCACAGCAGACACAGGAATCTGGAAGAACATAGCACAAACAGACACAGACAAACATACAGACACAGAGAGGGGTACAGAGACCGGGGTAGGTGTAGGCCCGGGGACAAGCTCTGGAGCAGGGACTAGGTTAGGAACCGGCATGGTGACGGGCAGACCCTTGCACGTGGAGAGGAGCAGCCAATGACCCTGGGAGAGGAGCAGGACATGGCCCAGGGAGATGAGCAGGACATGGCCCTGGGAGATGAGCAGGACATGGCCCTGGGAGATGATCAGGAAATGGCCCAGGGAGAGGAGCAGGACATGGCCCAGGGAGAGGAGCAGGACATGGCCCAGTAAGAGGAGCAGGACATGGCCCAGGGAGAGGAGCAGGCTCTGGGATAAGGTCAGGCTCTGAAACAAGGGCAGGCTTTGGGATAAGGGCAGGTTCTGGGATAAGGGCAGGCTCAAGGACGAGGGCAGGCTCAAGGACGAGGG
>JACXGM010018044.1:0-19307 GCA_016801145.1 Umbra pygmaea | reverse complement strand
AGAATGACAATGTAGCATCCTTCAAAGAGCTTATAGGGGATGTTATTTGTACATGTAGCCTTATTTTTAATCTTTCTTTGATGGTAGGTCGTTGTCATAGTTTTAGGTCCATGGTGCTGAAAGGATTGAGACAGACGTGAAGGAATACGCAGAAATAAAATGTATTTTAATCACGAAAAGTACCTAATATAAATCAAAATGACTTGTGGGGCAAAACAGGAGAATAGCAATCTTCTAAAACAGTGGTTCCCAAACCTCTCCTTGGGGACCCCCAGGCAGGCCATGTTTTTATTTTCACCCTGAAATTACACAACTGGTTAGATTACTCAACTACACATTACACCTTTGACTAATTGAATCAGGTGTGCCATTTCAGGGTTAAAACAAAAACATGGCCTGTCTGGGGGTCCCTGAGGAGAGGTTTGGGAACCACTATTCTAACATACACTCATGGACTGACATTAAACAATGACAGCGAACAATGACTGACAGCTGACAACACCAATACAAGAACTAAATACACTTGATAATGAGTGAAATCAGATGGATAATAATTTGAAGAGATCATGTGAATAATGTAATCTGATCTAAACAGTGGGAACACTAGACTATAAGTAAAAGGACAGTAACTGAAATAACCACATATAGGGGAGCAAGTAACAACACACAAATGTCAGGTCCCCTTAGGTAGATTGTGACACTATTAGTATTTTTTTAATTGGAGAACAATTAAAGCTCTATTCACACCAGACACGGCAAAAAATCCCTGTACGGCATCGTAATGCAGACACGCTTGTACACCGTAATCAATCTTCTGCATCTACGAGATGGTGGGCAACATTGCATACAACTGTCCACCTCCAGCAAGGCAACTGACAGGAGCTGTTTTCAGTTTAGTATTCATTGACAATATGAAAACTATCTACTGAGCTGTCAAAGCTTGTCTTGCAATCTCACACACCCATAGATGAAAGCGACATATTAGATATTTTTCGGAGGTAAATCAACTTCTGGTTCTGGCACCGTACGGCAAAGCACAAGTTGGATTATTTCAACTGTTGCGACACACCCGCCGCACCGCATCAACATTTTGCCGGTTCCGGTAGATTTGCCGCAGCGGTGCGCATTGGTTCCTATTGAAATGAATTGACTTCCGCTGCAATGCAACCAGTTTGCCGGATCTGGTGTGAATCAGTCTTAAGAGATTTGCTTGACTCCTTAAAATTGATTAAAATTAATTATGTAAAACAAATCCATGTTTAAATTGTGCTGTTTATAACAATAACAATCATTATTGTTTATGCAAATATGGATTTATGGGACAGTGGAATTGTCTTAATAATATTAAGTGCAGACATTATCTAATATTATATTCTGATGAAATTAGAGTTGGTACAAAGTACTTTTTTGTGTGTGATTTCTTTTTCTTTTTTCTTTCCATTTTGTGGTATATGGCCAATACACTGTGATGCTTTGTGCCTAAGAACACTTCTGCCATGGTATATTGGTCAAATACCAAACCCCTGGGCTTCATTGATGTAGTACACATCCCTTAAAATGATCTTGTTTTTTCCTTTTCAGTTTTGGTGAGAGGCTGCGGATGCTGACTTCAACATTAGTAGGAGGTGTGGCGCTGTCCCTCTCCACTAGTCTCTCCTTGGGTGTTTTCTTCCTGCAATTTCTCGAGTGGTGGTACTCCTCAGAGAACCAGAGCACCATCAAGACCCTGACGTCCCTCCCCACGCCCCCCCCTCCCATCCACCTCCAGGACCAACAGCCAGTCACCAGACACACCAAAGTATGTCCGCTCTGTCGCAATGTTCGGACCAATGATACTGTCCTCTCCACCTCTGGTTTTGTCTTCTGTTACCGCTGTATCTATGTCTACATCAAAGCGAATCAGAGGTGTCCGATGACAGGGTACCCATCCGAGCTTCAGCACCTCATCAAGATTTACTCACCAGAGAGCTAGGAAGAAGAATATTTCTGTTCCCACGAGGGACACTGTCAATCATGTCACAATGACAATTTTAAATGTAATTACTTTGTTTGTTGTTTCCCTTATCATTTGTAAATAATTTTATGGTAATATCTAATGACCTTTTATAATTGTGGATTATTTAAGCAGAAATACCAGAGGGGACATAGTACAGTATATATTGATTATTCCATGTCTGAGGGTAGTTCTTGGGCACAACTCAAAGCATAATGCCTGGATACAATCCTCAGCTGTCATGTGTTGACCAAACTTCTTACGCCCCAAAGCTGTTATAGACTGGTTACCAAAATAATTGGAACCGCAAACAAGTCATTTTGTGTCATATCCATGTTAATGTAAATACCCAGGACTAAAACTAGTTTACACTAGCCAAAGTACCACAATAATTGTGTAATACATGCAGAAAAGTATTTCCTGCCTGCACATCCCAGTAGATTAATTTGATAAACAACAAGGGCAGTTGAACGTTTTCTAAAATATCAAGGATTTCAGAGCTAGTTTGCATTGCTAATGGAGCTTTTTAGTGGCATGGTCAATGCTCAGAGCTAGATTGTGGTGTTCAGCTTAGTTCTACAAATGAGGGCTTCAGTCAGTTGTGCCATCTTTGATTACAGCATTTTACCAAATGTCTAGTAATCTGAAAAATGTTTTATGTGTTTTTAAGACTAATTAATTTGTGGTCTACTGAACTAAGTCCCTGCCTGCTGTACTACTTTGGCAAGGTTTGATACCTGCTAACTGTTGTCTCCCTTTGCTTTTTGTAATTTCTTATCTCTAAACCGATAAAATAAAGACATACAACAATAATGTGAATGTAATCCTGAATTAATCCTGGCAAAAACAGTTCATTTTTATCATAATATACAACTCCTTAAGTTGGAGGTTGGTGTCAAACAGCCGACGGTCTGTACCCTGCCTCTCTGTCTCTCTCTACATGCCTGTATCCCTCTGCTTCTACTGTCCTGTCTATGAAAATTGTAAAATACCACAAAATAAAGAATATGTAATCTCTTTTATCAATTACAACGCACACCTGGTGCTAGCAAGTTAAAATGTTATTTTTTATCCAATTTTCCTCCCCTCCAAATTGGTTTTGTCCAATGTCCCAATAATCCTGCCTTGTCAACAGCTCCACAATTCCCTGGACAGATGTGAAATAGTGAAGGGCGCTTACATAATTCATCCAACCACATGACGCCGAGCCAGATTTTTCACACTGCTCATCCAACATGGAAGCCTTTAGTCAGATCATGTGGGATGATTACACTCGCCAACTATACCTCTGGTATTTAACTTACAGGCACCCGATCTGCACACAAGGGAGTCGCTGGAGAGCGACGTGGAAAGGTAGATAATCCGACTTGTCTATCCCAAATTTGGGGCAGCAGTATGCAATAAGCCCTGCCTTGTGCTGGAGGTCTCGGAAAAAGTCGGAGAAGCCACAGTCAGCATCGAACCACTGACTTTCATGACATGGCTTGTTCTGTAAAGCAGCATCTTTGTTTTCTGTTCTCTGTCATTTGATACGACACACAATGGGTACATGCTTTTATGGCATCCACACTCTACAATCACTTCTTTCAAAGCAAGTAAGGGTTCAAGCTTGTGGGAAGCCCCGGTCTTTGTGATGATATACAGTTGCTATCAAAAGTATTCAACCCCCATTGCAAATCAAGTTTTTTGTCAAAGTTTACAGACTCAGCTATTTGCAATGAACAAATCACACAAAAGCAAATTAAATAACTCAACACAAAGACTGCTTCGAATGCAACTGATAATCACTTCTCCAGTCTCAAAATTATTCAACCCCTTCATGGCAAGCATCTTTAGTACCTAGTAACATTTTGCTGTTCTGACCTGCTGCCAACGAGATGCATAGCCAGACACCAGCCTCTGGCACCATTCCTGAGGAATCTTAGTCTATTCTTGGGTTTGCGTGCTACAACCGCCTTCTTCAAATCCCACCAGAGATTTTCTATGGGGTTCAAGTCTGGTGACTGTTATGGCCACTGGGGGTTCATCCAGGACTTTTTCTGCAACCAAGCCTTGGTGGACTTTGAGGTATGCTTGGGATCATCGTCCTGTTGGAAGGTCCAATGACGCTCAAGCTTCAGCTTCCTCACAGACGCCATGACGTTTTCTCCTAGGATTTCCTGATACTTCAATGAATCCATCTTGCCTTCCACACACTGCAGTTTTCCTGTGCCAGAGGATGCAAAGCAGCCCCAGAACATCACTGAGCCACCACCATGTTTGACTGTGTGCAGTGTTCTTTTCAACATATACTTCATTCTTCTTCCTCCAGACATATCGCTGATCCATCATGCTGAAAAGTTCCAGTTTTGTTTCATCACTCCATAGAACCGTATCCCCAAAACGTGTGGGTTATTTATATGATGTTGAGCATATTGGAGCCACTTGTCTTGTGTTTTTGGGGCAGTACTGGTGTACGTCTTGGAGTTCTGGCATGGAATCCTTTGCGTTTAGTACACGCATTACTGTGCTCACTGAAACCTCAGTGCCTGTTGCCACCAAGTCTTGTTGCAGGTCTTTTGCAGTCACTTGATGGATTTTCACAACCTGCCGTCTCTGAAATCTGGTTGCAGGCGTTGATAGCTTCCTTTTTTTGCCCCATCCAGGTAGTGTAACCACTGTTCCCTTAACTTTGAACTTGCAAACTATGCCTCCAACGGTGTCTCTGGGAACATTCAGTGCCTTCACTCTCATTTTGTATCCTGTTCCTTGTTTGTGAAAGACATTGATCTTGATTTTTTGACCATTAGCCATGTTTCTAACTTGCAGTCAAATGTGACACTCAACAAACAAACCCTTAGCCAGTTCAGGTATTTCTTGTGTTCCAGCTCCAGCAAACCTGGAGCAACTAATGAAGCCCTTGATTAGTTGAATCAGATGTGCTTGAGAAACACCTGTTTTGCATATTTGTGTTGTAGTGAGGGATTCTGTTCAGGGGGTTAAATAATTGTGAGACTGGAGAAGTCATTGTGAGTTGCAATTTCAGTTGGATTTGAAGAAACCACTTGAAGCATTCGTTATGTTGAGCTATTTCAATTGCTTTTGTTTGATTTGTTCATTGCAAACAGTTGCCAGTCTGTACATTTTGACAATAAACCCAATTTGCAATGGGGGTTAAATAATTTTGATTGCAACTGTACAACCCCAATTCAGAAGTTGGGACATAAAGTATTATTAACACTTTATGTGATATTTGACTTTGTGAATTTAATTTAAATCTGATGACTGCAACACATGCCAAAAAAGTTGGGAGAGTCGAATGTTTACCACTGTGTAACATCACCTTTTCTTTAAATAACACGTATTAAGCATTTGGTCACTGAAGACATCATCTTGTTCCAGGGACGTCCCTGCTTCTTCTAGCAAGACAATGGCAAACCACATTCTGCCCGGATTACAATCCCATGGTTGCGTAAGCAGAGAATGCGGTTGCTAGCATGGCCTGCCTGCAGTCCTGACCTGTATTTGATTAAGAATGTGTGCCGCATTATGAAGCACAGAAAGAGGCAACAAAGGCCTTGTACAGCCCGAGGACATGCATAATAGATCAATGGGGGAAATTCTACTTGCTAAACTTAATCAACTGGTGTCTTTAGTGCCCAAATGCAACAGTCAACTGTCCCAATAGAGGTAGTCATAAGATTTGAAATTAGTGTATATCAAGTGTCTCCACCCCTGGTCCTGCAGCAATACTGTCCTGATCGTTTTCAATACAACCCTAATTCAGCACACCTGATTGCAATAATGAGCTGAATGAGGCTGTATAATGTGTGTCTGGAGTGAACCCTGTATAGGAAAAGGTTTGAAGAATCCTGTATATTTTCAAAAATAAATTAAAATCACTTGGAAAAAAATCACATAAATTTGTTAATATACATATATATATATATATATATTATTTTTGGTTTTTTACATACTGCCTCAACTCTTTGAGGATTTGGGTTGTAATTAAAACCTAATACGCATTCTCTTAAACTTTTCTGGTCAGGTTGTGAACATAGTTTTGTCTTTGGTGTATAACTATGTGGAGACCTGACCATCACACCTATATCAGCTTGTTGGACATCCTATTCCCAAACCATGGTCATTAATATGGAGTTGTCCCCCTTTTGCAGCTATAAATGCCAACATGCTTCTGTGAATGCTTTCCACAAGTGTTTGGCGTATGTCTGTGGGAATTTGTGCCCATTCAGACAAAAAAGCATTTGTGAGGTCCTGGCTTGCAGTCACCGTTCAAATTCATCCAAAAGTTTTTCAGTGTGGTTGAGGTCAAGGTTCTGTGCAGACCACTCACGTTCCTTTGCTTTAAACTGATAGAACCAAGACTTTATGGACTAAAAAATGTATCTTGAAGCATTGAGATGACCTTCACTGGAACTAAGGGGCCTAGCCCAAACCCTGAAAATACAGGCCCTCCATGAAATGCCCTCAATTAATATTGGGAGAGTTGAAAATACCTTGCGTGCATTAACAGCAGTGAGTTTGCAATCCATCACTAAACGCATGGTTTCATCCTTTCAGATGGTTTGCCAAGCATTTATTGCACCCATTTTGAGATGTAGATTGTTTTGTGGATTTTCTGACTTCAGTCTCTTCAGCAAGTGAATCACATGTTTAATTAGATTTAAATCAGGGGACTGATTTGGCCAGTCCAATTCCACTTTTAATAAAAATGAATGAGCCCATTCCAAAGGCAGCCATGCTTTCCCCTTCTATCTCCACAATGCTCATGGATGAGCTGGTATGCTTTGGATCATCTGCAGTTCTTTCTATCACCACACGTTTGCCTTCCCATCACTGTGATTCATCTCATTTGTCCATTAAATTTTTTTCTAAACCTGTACTGGTGCATCTCTGTATTTTTTAGCAAATGCTAATCTGGCCTTTCTGTTTTTAGTGTTCAGGCAAACAGTAAATTGTGACACTTTCATCCCATGTTTCAGAAGTTTGTTAGTGAATTCACTGACACGTATGGTTGGATGCAATAGTTTGGAACCTTTTGAGGAATTCTTAAGAAGGTAATTATGTGCATAAATATGCCTTATCCCTTTTCACTTTCTCTGTTTGAGACCAGTGGTTCTTAAACTTCTGGGGACCCAAAGCCATCTCACAATTTGGTTGTTGCCCTGAAATAGCTCACCTGAATAAAGTAGCCAAATGCCTGATAATTAATATATCAATTGATTCAGGTGTGCTATCTCTTGGAAACAATCAAATACATGGAATGGCTGTGGGTCCCAAGGAGAGGTTTAAGATCCACTGTCCTACTCTCAAAAATTCCCTGCCAAAAACCATTAAATATTATGATTATTAAGGCCCAGAAAAATTGATTGACTGATTAGGACTTAAATTATTCAGGTAGAGTTAATTACAATGTTGAACTATTACTTTGAATTAACTCCATACATGGGGCAAGAAAAAGTATCTACACCGTTTAGAATTTCCTGGACTTCTGCATAAATTGGTCAATGTTTGATCTGCTCTTTAGACAACAGTCTGCTTAAACCAGGGGTAGAGGCAACTCCGGTCCTGGAGGGCCGAATCACTTCAGATTTTTTTTTAAAAAGACCAAAAAAACAGTTCAACTGTCTGACAGAGAACACTAACACTGCTCATGACACACGTCACACCAACTTTAAAATATAAATTAAATAAATGCACTATACTAAACTAAAACTCAGAATTTAGACATAACACTGAAATTGTAAATTGTGTACCTCAATGTATATTACATATTTACACATATTCTTACCACCCATTCGTTCTGTGTAGATTTTGCGTATTTTCTTTATTGTCTACTGGCAACTCCAATACACCCAGGAGTGTCGGACTGGGGGTAAAACTAATACTGTTTACCAGGGCCCAAAGGGAGAGAGGGCCCTTGTAAAGTCTGGAATATATGAGGTTGAGGATCATGGGGGCCCATCAGGACTGCCTATACATAGGGCCCAGGATCTTGTTCTACACCCCTGAATACACCAAGTATATGTATGACAGTGATTCTCATCAACATGTGTGATAGGTGAGGAGAACCTTCTGCTAGCTGATTGGTGGACATTGCAGCTTGCCTTTAGTCTACTCTGATCACTGTATACTTAGGGATATACTGGATGACTTTTTCTCTGCTATTTTACTTAGAAATAGTAAACCTAAAATAGGCGTAATTTACAATGCCACACACAATGTCTTATAGGGCTAAACCTACATGCTGATTTAGGGGAATGTGATCTTTTGCGGTATGGCTGGAGAGTTCTGCTAATATGATATGACAGGGGGTGTTGCCTCCTATCTTGATAATAAGATGACATCTGCTGAATTTGACTCGCTTTGCTCAGACCTGGCTCCCGGATTAAATTATGGGTGGGCATTTTTATCAATTGGGGGGCATAACTAATTAATATACCATTTGCAATGCTTATAGGGAAACAGATCTGTCGTGGCACTGCTCTAGTTTGCCCCTCCGTAGATCCGAGCCTGGCCTTGCTGCAGTGTGAGCCCACTCTATGTATAGAGCGCAGTCAAATGCCTTTTTCTTTGGACCCTGGCCAAGCCTTGAGAATATGATTTACATCATGTCAGATACATCTCCTCCTCCAACCACAACAGCCACTTCTGAATTGTCACATGAGAATATTAGGCAACATTTACACAGGCAACTCAATTCTGATCCTTTTTCTTTTCACTAAATTTCACACATTTTTAAACATTTGTATGAAAATATCTGATGA
The DNA here is from genome assembly GCA_016801145.1 of Umbra pygmaea. Lineage (NCBI taxonomy): Eukaryota > Metazoa > Chordata > Actinopteri > Esociformes > Umbridae > Umbra > Umbra pygmaea. The sequence goes on along the minus strand of JACXGM010018044.1, from coordinate 10,547 downwards.
GGTTGTTCAAAGGTGCTATTAATAGAATTTCAGAACTACTTCCATTCAGTGACCAGCGTATACAAAAATACACATTCAAAAAATATAAAAAAGCAATATAGATGGGACAATGATTCCCTACCCAAATGTTTTGTGGCTTTCATTATAATAACACTTAAATGAAAATTTTGTCAAATGAAATTATTTATTGTAATGATTTTATTTAACAAACACTGACATTTCTTTCATGTTCAATTTATATGTAAGTGCTTCCCATTGTACAGTGCAATTATGTCCAATAAGCAGTGAAATGAGAATCACTTGTAATTGTAGTTAGCTTTTTTGGGAATTCAAATAAGGCATGTAAACTCAGCAAAAAAAGAAACGTCCTCACTTTTCAACTACTTTTACTTTCAGCAGTTATTATTATTTTCCCCATTTCTTTCCCCTCCCAATTCCCACTGACCCTGCCTTGTCGGCAGCTCTGCAACTCCTTGGACAGATTTGGGATGGCAAGGGGCGCTCAGTTCATCCAACCACATGTTGCCGAGCCAGCAAATTCTTTTCACACTGCTTATTCAACATGAAAGCCTTTAGTCAGATCATGTACGGGATGATTACACCCACCCACTATACTTCGCAAATTAATTTTCAGGCGCCTGATCTGAACACAAGGAATCGCTTGAGAGTGACGTGGAAAGGTAGATGATTACACTGTAAAAAATGATACACCATATCTACTCAATAAAATTAAGGCAACAGATTACAAGCAATTTTATTAATTAAATATTAATTAATTATTTCAATTAACCATTGTAGGTAAATAACAAACTTAAGTTACATTTAATTAATTAAATTGCTTGTAATTTGTTGCCTTAATTTTATTGAGTAGATGTAGACCTTATTTTTTACAGTGTAGGCTTATCTATCCCAAATCCCGGGTAGCACAATACTAATTTGTGCTGCCTCCTTCTGGTTGTCCGAGGAAAGTCGGAGAACCCATAGGCTCGAACAACTGTCATGACGTAGACTGTCCTGCAATGCAGCGACTTAGTCCATTTTCCCACACAGTCCCCCCCCCATTTTCAGCAGACTTAACGCATAAATATATGTATGGACATTAAAAGATTCACCAAGACAAACTGGACATGTTCCACAAATGTGACCAACAGAAATGGAATGTGTATCTGAGCAAAGGGGGGGTTCAAATGAAAAGTATCTGATGTGGCCACCAGCTGCATTAAGTACTGAGTAACTACTACATGATTGTGACCTTAATTGCAGACTCTCTGTAAGCTGTTGATGTGTTAACGAACGTTCCACAGTGGCATGTTCATTAATTGTTTATGGTTCATTGAACAAGCATGGAAAACATTGTTTGAACACTTTACAATAAAGCTGTGAAAAGTTATTTGGATGCAACTAGATGTTCCACAGCGCTACTGGTAAGATTTTTTGTGCACAGATGAAATCAAAGTCGAGCTGTTTGAAAGGAACACACCACAATGTGTGGAGTGAAATAAACTCAGCACACTAACATCAAAACCTCATTACAACTGTAAAGTATCTGATATAATATCTGATTAAGAAGCTGTGACCTGACCTCAAGTTTTTCTAGACATCTTTATGTATCAGACCAAAATACAGACAAGTATTGAGTTGGGCATGAAGAATATAAACAACGGTATGTTTTTATTTAACATTAATTTACAAGATATGAAAACAAGACAAGATATGAAAATACATACTATTCTACTAACAATACATAGTGCAGAGAAAGCTGTAAACTTGCAACAACCCAACGTGTTATTATCCAAAATAAGAACCAACCATTTTTCCATTTAAAAAAATAAAAAAATCCAACAAAGCTTTTGTTTGGTCAAATAAACAGTTTTCTCAGAGGGGAAATTGACAATTTATCGGTCCCATTAGCTTACTTGGCGTGTGGCGCTTTTCCAGGCTGTGAGTTAGATCCCCACGAGGAGACATAGGACAACAAAGTTAACATTTATGCACCCAATTTTGTAACTTCCTTTAGTTAAGACTGTGTAATACATGACCTAAATATAGAATGACCTGTTCTGAAAAAGTGACAGATATTTTGAAACCTGTAGATACAACTGGAAAACAACTTCTCATTTTATAATATACATACTCATCTCAGTGAAAGAATGAAGGTTCTTAATAAGAAATCTTTATTTATTTTTTATTTTTTGGTGGAATGTTATTGTCATTAGTTTCACAAGATTTCCTTAATGCAGATAAATAGTGTTTAACAAGACAACTGGTTCCATTGACCGTATTTGCATTGCACATACATAGCTCACTACTCAAAGCCCAACAATAAAGCTGCTTTTGGATATTCAACAAGCATTATGAGTTATACTCACCATATATTTAGTAACCCTAATTTTAATATTCTTTGACACTTTCCATAAAACGTATTTGGCCAAATAAAACTTCACCATGGATAATTATTAAAACGGAAGCACCCTCACTGCTTTAAAAAGTATTTAGTAAACATGTTCAGATATGTATGCGTTAAAATGTCACTGGAATGGAACAATCACCCTGGCATTCTTGGCACAAAAACAGGTAAGTTCTGCTGTATATGGTATGCATTTGAAAATAATAAAAATTCCATCATCTAAAATAGGACAATTAAAAAAGGTTCGTGTTAAGATATTAATAATAGTTTATATATACTATAATAATAGTATATTTACCACTACACTTGGTAAATATATCAGTGTCTTCATGTTCTTGCCTCAGACCAACTCACTTCAACTCATTTTGAAACCAGTTTAACTACTTTAAAGGTTGATAATTAATAAACAAGTTCAATCAGGTCTGCATAAAATGAGCTAGGACAACATAAAGAATAGTTCTGTTTGGGGTGGAGATGGGGAAAGATGGGGAAACACTGAATATAAAATGTAACAACAACATCTGGTTTACTGTGTGAGCGAGTAGTATTTTAGAATAAAAATTAAAGAAAATATAAAAAACGTTAAGAAAATAAATACATGTATAAACACTCACTAATATAAAATGGCTAATTACGTTGAGGCACCGTGGCTGTTCATCATATTTTACACCACTGAATAGACTCAGAACTGATGCACAGTTTAAAGGCCTAGGGAGATTTAAGATATGGATAATCAAATGAACATCATACCTAAGGCAAGCCTACACACAGCAAGTGTTATCTTACTCCGATCACCTAGTGCTGAAAAGCTTCATGTATTTAGACAGTGAAGCAATATATTTTTTGCACAATTTTTTGTGTTTTGGCTATATTTTGCTGTATAGGAACTGAATGTGAATTTATTAGCGTGTCATTTTCTCATCCGTAATAATCAACACATTACTTTAGAATTCACCTACATTATTTCAAATAAGTGACAATACACTTTTGACCATTTAGTTTGACCAACAAGCTTGATGATATTAATGAGTACTAGAAATGTGGGACTAAATCCTAAACTTTAGGCTACCTTAACACACTATAAATAAATGTTTCCCAAACTACTTGTTCAAACAGAATGACTGATAAATTGAACTTTCATTTTGAAATGATAAGATAGTTATGTATGAAAAATACCTTACCCTACAGTGCCACCTCATATTAATGCGCATCAGACGGCTCAGTGGTTATGGATGTCTGCTAAATGACTAACTGTGAATGTAATATGTAATGCCTTATAGAAAAATAAATTTCATTCATAATGCTGTAGTATACATTGATCAGGCATAACATTATGACCACCTGCCTAATATTGTGCAGGTCCGGTTTTTTCCACCAAAACAGCAGCCTCATACGCAACAAACTGTGATGCACTGTGTTCTGACACCTTTCTATTTGACCTAGAGTAGCTCATCTGTTGGATCGGACCACATGGGCCAGCCTTCACTCCCCACGTGCATCAACAAGCCTTGGCCGCCCATGACCCTGTCGCCAGTTCATCGCTTTTCCTTGTACTTTTTATAGGTACTGACCTAATTTAGCCCATGTCAAAGTCGCTCAAAATCCTTAAGCTTGCCCATTTTTCCTGCTTCAAACATATCAACTTTGAGGAAAAAATGAAGCAAAAGCAAAATTGCAAGCGTCTTTGACAAGGGCCAGATTTTGATGGCTAGACGACTGGGTCAGAGCATCACCAGAACTGTGGATCTTGTGGCGTGTTCCCGGTCTGCAGTGGATAGTACTTATCAAAAGTGGTCCAAGGAAAGAAAAGTGGTGAACCGGTGACAGGGTCATGAATGGCCAAGGCTCACTGATGCACGTGGTGTCTGATCCAACAGACAAGCTACTGTAAAGCCTTGGGAGTACAAGTTTAGAAAATTAAAGGTTAAAGTCTTCAGATTTCACCACTTTATGAAACATGGACATGGCACAAATTAACAACTGTAAACAAAATAGCCCTTTTTGAACATACCATACCAGTTCCTACATCATTTACAAAGACAAGATACTAACAAACATCCTTTAACATTTCACCTTCAATAAATTAGAAGAGTTAAGAAATCCATCAAACTCTCATATATTAAGTTAAGTTTCAGGGATCTCTAGTAGTAAGTTCAAGAAAGGTATTAAAATGAACATAACTAAATTGGTGGAATTCTAATGCTTCTCAAAGTGAGAAAGCACTGAGAGTTGACAGAGAAGAGTGAGGAGTTAGAACAGATCACACAGCCTGTAGGCCTCTCTCACACCCATCCAGCTGCACCTTAATCTTGTGCAGTTCCTCAATTTCCTGGTTGTGACGCTCCGTTTTGTGGGTCACCAGTGAACGATAGAAGTGTATGGTGAACACCACAAAGATCACCCCCACCGGCACCATGATGATAGTTGAGGCTAGGGCCGCCTGCCAGCCGCTGTGCCCGGGTGCGCTGGTGGGTTTTGGCCGCCCAGCAGAGCTGCTACAGTTCGCCTTGGACAGGGCCAGCTCAGCTGCCGACACCGCCACCTGGTTGGCTGCACCGGAGTCGACGGGCAGGAACTTGATCCAGCAGAGAAGCACCACCTCGGCCAAAAAGAGCAGGATGCCAAGGGCCGTTGAAAAGCCCCAGGCCAGCTCGATGTAATGGTGCATGCGCTCGTGGGGTGACTCACTCACGGAGTTCAGGTTGTGGATGTTGCTGACTGCCTCTACGTTGGGCAGAATGCAGGTGCTGATGAGCAGGGCAAACAGGTGCACAGCCACCAGCACCGTGGTGCACACACTGAAGGCAATGAGAAGCATGCGCGGGTAGTTGTACTGCATCTCCAGCTGGACCTCCACCATGGCCACCTAGCACAGCACATGACTTCAACAACAGCACCACCATCAATAGCAGTCCAACGACCAGAAATCTGTGTTTCAGATTGGGTCATATGATATTAATTAGGGGTGCAACGGATCAAAAAACTCACGGATCGGATCATTTTTTGGATCAGAAAAAAAAGACAAATAAACACAAGATGTCTTTTTGTTTATTAACAATATGGGGAACAATATGAAAGAGAATTATTATTGATTGTTGTTTAGGTACATTAAATTTTTCCTTACAATAGGCTTTAATGAAGCAGAAAGGCTTAACGTCAGATAACGCCCATAATAATTGGAATTTGGGTTAGTTGTTTTTAAGATTTTCAGTTGTTATGATGAGCAATACGAGAGAGAAATGTGGTTCATATTGATCGTTGTTTAGGTACATTAAATCACGTTAAGCCTTTTCCTCGCCATAGGAGCCAATGAAGAAGAAAATTTTAACGTGAGATTACTTCTATAATCGTTGGATTTCGGTTTAGTTTTGACAGGCTTAAGTGTTCATGACAAGATATGGCCATGAGAAAATTGGTGATGATTGACCATTGTTTAGGTACAATAAAACCACATTAAGCTTTTTCACGTTAAGCGTTTTAGTATGTCCCGTATGCGACGGGATGTCGTAACGTGGCTAAAACACTTTCAGCATGTGTTTAAAGTCCTCCTTTTGCACAACCGAATATGGCTCATGTCTGCACCTATAAACACACCGATAGCATTTGTGATGGCTTTAACCGGGTCTGATTAATTGCTTAAATGCCACCGTGATTTGTTTTGCAGCTTTCGTTTTCACTCCTGTCAGTGAAACACCGGGGTGATGTCGCTTCAAATGTGTGGCCATGCTTGATGTGTTTCCACTGTCATATTGCTTTCTTGTGCCACAGTGCCTACACACTGTCACGGTTTTATCCACTAACCTCTTTCCTTCATCATTATATTTAACAGGGAAACCAAAATGCTCCCATACAGGGGATTTAAATGATGCGGGGCGTTCAAGCTCCTCCGTTCATCTGCTCGCCATGACCATGCTGTGCGCGGACTGAACATATGCACAAGTTTTTTTTCACAGAAAACAATCCGCAGATCACCAGTGTGCCGAACCGAAGATATTGATCCGAACGGATCACGGATCAACGACGATCCGTTGCACCACTAATATTAATAGCAGCCTTTGCTTTTCCCAAAAAAGTTTATATGAACAATTTCTTTGTCGTCAGTGCTATGTGATAGAGCCTAGAGTCTGTCCAGGAACTGGAGTTTAAACTATTAAAATATGACTATCCCTTATGGGACCCCTGAAGAACACCAGGGTGACTCACCATTGCGAAGCCTGAGAGCAGAGCTGAAGTACGGCTGGAGGCTTTCAGCTTAGCCCGGCTCAGGTAGAGCTTTCTCCATGACAGGGCCTGCACAGAGTGGTGGTTGGAGGTGACCAGTTCCAGGTAGCTGCGTCGTACCCAGTCCCTGTAGTCCATCCCTGCACTCTCAGGCATCCGGTCAGATCCCCCAGGGGCTGGGGATCCCATGGGCACATTCAGCTCACTGCTCATGGCAACTAACGAACAAGGATGATGGCAGAGTTACTAAAGAAATAAATAGAATTTGGGAGGTATTTTCCCCCTAGATATACTGTAAGGGGTATTTTTAGAGGGCAAATTGTCAATGTGTGGTACAAAACATTTCTGAGACACTAGTTTACATATTCAGATTGATATGATGATATTGATGTTCCTCGAGGAAAAAAACAACTGGCTATTGCCAATATATTTAGCTGTAACTGTTTGTACATTCATGTCAGCTACAGGAAAATGTGCCATGACTTCATCCTTGTAGGCTAACAAGTGACTCAATCTATAGAAAATCAAGATGTTTCTCAATGATTGTGTCCACAGCCCATTTCGTTGCCTCAATTTGAGCTAACCTAGTAAGACCTGCTAGCTCAGGTGGAAGATATTCAACTGCACTAAGCAGCATTGTCCCATGTGTCATATGAAATCTTCTGTGAACACTAGATTGTTTTCACGCTGGATTATGCCTACTGACACCAAACATAAAGTCCAAAGGCAAACGCAAAGGATGGAACTGAGAGTACACATTCACAGCATTGTGTGTAAACAATCAATGAAATGGAAGAAAGGCATGATGTCACATAAACAGTGTTGCACGGTGCACCGATACTTCAAAAGTATCGCGATTCTCTGAGATTTAAAACGTCACGATTCCTACATTTATTAGCATCGATACTTTTAAGAATGACCAAGTTCCAGATTTGTAAGAGACGTATTTCATGTTGGTGTGTGCGCAACGCACGCTTTAGCCTCCCTATCGACTTCTGTGTTTTTTCTCCTCACGCAAGCAGCAAAGAATCTGCAGCTGTCATGTGACAAACAAACAAGACTACAGCGAGATGGCTACATGTGCGAGCACAAGTGTACAAGTGCTACTGTGGTCGCCAGTCCATGACTAGTAGAAAACGATGACATGAGGAGTGAACTATGGAAGTACTTTGCCTACCTTGCTGACAGTGAGGGCATAAGCTACCTATAAGTCGAGACCTGTTTGACGTCAGTGCTACAAACAAAGGCAAACAAAGTGAGCCAACACCTCGAACCTGGCGAAACACTTGGTCGACAAGCACCCCGAATTGTACAAGGAGTTTAAAGACCGACAGGTTAGTATGTGAAAGATAACATGATCATGTTTATGCCCTTAAATCGAATGAGGAGGCTATGGTTTATTTTGTGACAAGTCACTATTTTGCACCACCGTAGGCTATCTGGAGAAATAGGCTTACTATGGGCATTATCCTCATGGCTAACCAATAGCCTGCCTAAAATCTAAAATCTGCTATTTCTTAGATGTTGATCAGCCAATTCAAATATAGAAAAGTAAATATTCCTACATATCCAGAAGAACATCATTTACATTGCAGTTCAAGAATGTGTAATAGTATTTATTACAGATGTCAATGGTTTACTATGTCTCCATAGCTAACGTGAGAGAAACGTGAACGCAATAGTTTGTCTTCAAATTTGCCCTAAGCATTGCAGACGTTTTGTGTAAGATGAGAATGTCAGAGCTGGGAAATCCGTGCGCATAGGATTGTGGGTGATGTGAGAGCGCGAAGGATACACATATGCATCCTTGACCGTCTATGGGAAATTGTCTGAACGAAGGACTCAGTCCTTGGTTGAACTTCGGAGGATCCTTGACATTGGAACAGTATTTCGACTGACTTTGATGACGTAGCATCCTTGAAATTCGGACTTCGAAGGATCCTTCCTTGACATTGGGAAACAGCTTCTGTTTGAAGTGACTTTCTCCAAAACAGGGAATGACCTAATCATATATTATAATATATATTAATCATATAACCAGAAGTGTTGCAAACTACTGATATTTGACTTTCCTTCCTGAAGGTGGCTTTCATAGGCTAGGTCCGGGGGCGTTCCACATGCCGTTTTCTACAGTTACAGTATGCACCGAATAGATTAATAACTTGCATCCTTTGTTTGTTCCTGTACTTAAATGTGCGCATTTCCTTGAGGATTCTAATATTTTTTACCTAAAATTTTACAAATATGAAAATAGCTATGAGAAAAACGATTTAGTATTTCGACATTTTAACTGTAATCGACAAATCCTGAGGAAAATAGTTTTTTTCAATAGCTAATGTGTGGCTCCGTCTTTGAAATGATTTTGCATTTTAGGTGGTGATTTTGTGTGCAACCTCATATTGCAGGGAAGCATTATCACATTTATTGCTTTTCTTTCTTTTTTAAATAGCAATATATAGTACAGGTGTACAGCTTTATAACCATGGTCTCTGAATGAGGACGTAGACTGTCGTTATCATCAATATGAAATATATGCATAGGGCTGGAATAGCTCTACATTTCCATTGAAACATTTACGTGAATCAGATATAGCCTACAACTATGGCCATCTATGGCTAATCTTTAAAGCGTTGAGCAGCATAATGGTCTTAAAATGTGGATACCAAGTACTGGTATCGCTATCGGCCCATCCCTAAGAGCATGTGGATTTGTCATTGACTTATTTATATTAGGTTATTATATGATTAGAATGTTGTCCCGGTTTTAAAATAAAGCACAGCAATTATATTTGACAGTGTTTCTCCCTTTTCAGGAAAAGTATCGAAAAAGTATCGAAATCGCAATTCTTTACTTGGTATCGGTATCGAAACAATAATTTTGGTATCATGACAACACTACACATAAATATCCTCTCCCTGAATGTAAAAAATCTCCAGATTAACTATGTGTGGGGGTCCACGTGTTATAATGGCCTAAGTCGCTGCCTTGCAGGACAAGATACGTCGGGACAGTCAGTGGTTTGATCCTGATTATGGCTTCTCCAACTTTGCCCGGAACCTTCAGTACGGGGCAGCGCAAATTAGCATATCGCTGCCCAGTATTTGGGATAGAAAATTTGGATTTTCTACCTTGCCACGTCAATATCCAGCAACTCATTGTGTGCAGATCTGGCACCTGTAAGTTAAATCGCAGAAGTATAGTTGGTGAACGTAATCAGCCCAGCAACTTTAAATTGGGTGAACCATGTGAGGGCCCTCACCACTCTGCATCTGTTCAGGGAGCTGCAGAGCTGCCGAGAAGATGGGGTTACAGGAATATTAGACAAGACCAATTGGGAGGGGATAAAAATCATGGCAAAATAATTGTGGACTACAGGCTGAGCACACCCTGATTCTCATCAATGTAGATGCCGTGGAAAAGTTCACCGTCCACAACTCCTAGAGGCTGGCATGGTCACTGGAAAGTATGACAGTGTCTGGACAAACCAGCCTGTGTCAGAGATCTCTGAAAGTGTTCTACAGAGGCACCATAGAGGGTATCCTGACAGGATGATTCACCGCCTGGTAAGGCAACTCAAATAGATTTGACTGCATGGCTCTGCAGAGAGTAATACACTATGTCGAACAGGTCTTGGGTCCTCACTGCCTCCCATTGAAGGCACCTATAGCTACCACACCAGGTGTTGCAGGAAGGCAAGAAAAATCATAGATGACGCCAGCTATCCAAGCCTTTTCCAGACACTCTGGCTCATTTACAGCCTGTACAGAAGTGCAAGATTGTTTATTTATTTACTTGGGACAGTGCACATTAATCAACAAACAAACATACTCAGGTCCACTAGACTTCCCCACCAGAGAAGCAGCCTGTCAAAAATCCTTATTACATCCTTGATATATATTTCCTTTATTTCGACCATGCT
>JACXGM010018043.1:5724-19430 GCA_016801145.1 Umbra pygmaea | reverse complement strand
GAATCCACCACGACTCACGAAACAGTAATATTGCCCAACCAAACTTGATACTGTTAAATGATTGGCTGTTAGCGTGTCACTCCCTACGTTGCTACCCAGAGAGAGAGAGAGAGTGCCTTTGTTTGCGCAACCGAAATTGCTTCGCAACCGCAGTTTTTTTCCGAAGAAGCAAAGGAAATTATCGAACGTTTTATCGAACTCATTTTATATTGATATTGATTACGTGTCTATCGCGAGACATATCGTTATCGTTTTATCGCCCAGCCCTAGTACCCACTACTATTTTTAGGTAATGGAATAAAACAGCGATACTCATTCCTGCTCCTGCGAGCCGCAACTCTCTAGGTTTTTGTTCCAAACCAAATTTAGTACAGATGATGCTATTCATTACTAGGATGAGACGCTAACTCAGGGTGTCACAACTGGGGTTGGATAAAAAACGTATGGAACTGCGGCTTGCTAGGAGCAGGAATGAGTATTGCTGGTGTGGGATTTATTTACTTAAAATCCTCAAGGAAATGCATCAATTCAACTTCAGCAACCAACAAACATTGCCTGTTGCATTTCTCAGTTTGTCACTGCGCCCACCAGCCCGTTTCAGTCGCGGACAGTACAATGCATTTTTCCTAGACCAGTACTAATGCATCCGTGCATGATTTGACTTAAGGCTTCCACGTTGTGTGAACAGTGCGAAAGAAATCGGCGGCTCGGGGGACATTTGATTTGAGAAAACATGTGCGTGCCCCTCGTCATCCCACAGATCTGTACAAGGCAGGATTTAAGAGGAAATATAGAAGGGAGGAACGGAATTAGGGACCTAATGTGTTACCATAGTTACCCTAAACTGTACCTTCCAGAACAGCCCTCCTTACCCTTTACCAAGCAAGCACCCAGCCCAGCCTTCACCATTACCCAGATCAAAAAGGTCAATACTGTACTTGCTTTGATGAGGATGTGTACCTTGTCCAGACAGAGGTTGCCGTGGCGCTCGGCGATGGCCTTGCGGAAGCCGTGTGAGAGAGGGTACAGCATGCTGTGGTGGGGGTGCACTGAGGGAAGGCGATTCTTATCCAGCTGGTCCGCCACAATGCTCACCAGCTTCTTCATGCGCTCGTCATAGTCTGTCCAGTCACACACGATCTGAAGGAAAAGGACCAACAGTTAGTTGCGTACAGGCAGGACAACTCAAATAGTTCTCAACTAAATGGCCTTTAGACCGATAACTGGCCAACAGTCGATAACTGGCCAACAGTTGAGACCGTGAACACGCAGCCACAGAGATTGGTGTAGAGATGAAAGTTGTAGAAAGAAATGTTACCGTAGAGGAGCAAATGCGTTCCCCTCACGTTCTCCCACTGCAGCTCAAGTTCCGTTTTTAAAAGCATATGTCAACTTGAGCCAGTGTTTCAGTGACAGAAAAGAGTGCATGTATACCTGTAGGCAGTGCGCCAGGTTACAGTAGGCATCAGGAAAGTCAGGTTTTAACTTCAGGGCTGTCCGGTAGGAGGCAATGGCTTCTGGGATGTTACCAGAGTCCTAAGGCAAGAAACAATAATGCAACAACTTAGACAAAACTGGAACCTGGACAAATTAATAAACACATTTCGACATTTATGAAAGTAAAAAAACAGTCTAAAAATTATTTCAAGCCCAAGGAGAAGCTGGCTCTCTGGATAGTGAAGGTTGTAGGAGGAGAGGTCAGGTCAATTCCAAAAACTCTTCAGCATTTTAGTAGACCAGATAATTGAGTTGATCTAGGGTTAGAATTGAAGGGAAATGAAACTGACCTTGTGTATGGAGGCCAGGTTGGAGTGAGCATCAGCAAAGGCAGGGTTGATCTGAATAGCTCTGGTGTAACACTGCAGAGCCCCCTGGACATCCTGCATCTCCTTCAGAGTGTTGCCCATGTTGGAGTAGGCGTCCGCAAACGTAGGGCTGATTCTACATACAGGACAACAGACCGACTAGTTTGTACCAACTGCACAGTGTTTCATATACACGCACTTCAAAACGTTGTCTTTTAATGGCAAATATCCCACGAGCTGTTAAACCTGGCCTGCGATTGAACTGTGCTCTCCACCAACGGGGACTGACCTGATGGCCTCTTTGTAGTGCATGAGCGCTTCCTGGAGCTTGCCCTGCTGCTGCAGCACACTGGCCAGGTTGGAGTGGGCCGCCGCAAACTCAGGGAATACCTAGAGGGTCACACCACCACATGTCTCAATACAACCTCCATACCTAAGACATCTAAGAAAAGGAGGAAAAAGGCTGGAGAGTCGAGGTCACCTCCAGGGCTTTCCTGTAGAGCTGGACGGCATCCTCGATGTTGCCCTGCTCCCGCTTGATGTTGGCCAGGTTGTTGAGTGAGTCAGCGTGGGTGGGGCACAGACGGAGAGCCGTGTTGTAGCACTCCTCTGCCTCAGATACCTGGGGGGTGGGGTTAAACCACGCCATTAAATCACACATACATACAGGACACGTACACACATGCACACAGCCCTAAACACTGCTATCGTGTGCTCAAACAAAATACAAGATTTTGAGAACTTTATTACAAATCAGTATTGAAATAGGAAAACAAAAATGGGGACAAACTAGCCCTGAAAGTGTTGTGAATTGTTTTTACTTGTCTTTTAAAAAGCTGCAAACAGGTGTGTTTTTCTATGCACTGAAGTGAAAGATGATCACTTTTACAAAAGATTTTACTACTGGCTGTTCAGGCTTAACAACAAACTGCCCAAAATCAACTGAAAAACCAACAAGGTTGTCTGCAGTGTTATGGGATAAATCCAGTACACCAAACACTGCACTCAACTGTATCAGTCTCAGAGACATTGCCAAACTAAAATGTGAACATGCAGATCGACTGCTAGCTGACAACCATGTCTATATTCAGTCTAGCGATGTGTGCTGATACACGACAACCTAATAGACCAAGTTCATCAGAGGTCGCGTTAACGCAGGATTCAGCATTTTATATGCAGAAAAAAATATTGTCTTTCACTGTGAAAACACAGGTGTATTGGCCATGAGATTCCATTTAAATATCAAACTTTCATTGTTCACAGAGTTATCCTAAAGGTCTGATCCTGCAAATCAAACATGCTCTTCCCTCTTTAGGTGCGTATTGTGTTTGTGTGTGTGTGTGTGTGTGTAGCGGAGAAAGTTGGAAAATAAAATTAATTCTAATTTCTATCAGTGGGGAATACTGAATAATCATTGGCTAATTCATCTGTCAGTAATGACACACGTGTGTTGATCGCGTCGCTATGGATTTAAATCTACAGTATTTACATTAAATCTGCTTAATAAACATCTATGTAGTTACAAGTTAAATGCTTATTATTACTAAACTGATATTATCCTACTGGCAGATTTATTAGATCACAAAGAAATTAGGAATGAATATTTGCTCAAATTATCTGGCCTAGATCTGAAAAAATATGTATACGTTTTGTTTCCCGCTTAAGTCAAACAGAGAGGGTAGGATGAGAGAACTAAAGTATTCGGCTGTAATGCATAATGCAATATTGTTGGTTAATATGATTTATAAAAGTCTGTCTTTTGAGCAGTCAGGATCATTTTATACTATAAACAAATGCAAGTGAGTGTTGTAACACCGGCATTCAAAAAGGCAGTGTTCAATCCCCAGTTCGATTAGTATTTACTATGATAAACTGACATATTATGGATAAAAGTATGATGAACTTAGAAGAAAAATCTCCTAATTAGTAATTACTCAATGAGTAATGACATATGTTTTTCAAACACTTGCATTTTTTTTAATCTACACTGCTGAACAAGGACAATCACTACATTATCCTTCAGATTATATTACTGTAACTTGTTATTTATAATACAACTTTTCACAGTATTCTAAAAGGCATATTTCCTGCATTCTAGAGCAGCAAGTACACCCCTGTTCATTTAATTAATTAGAAAGCAGGTAAGCCTTAACGCTGATATTTTGAGTCTGTGTTTTCGGACGCAGACTTCTGAAAGCCAACGCGACCTCTGGTCATGCACACATTGACTCATGTAATCAAGAAGACAGCCTGGACAGCAAGCAGAGTAGTATGACATGCGCAGGGTAGGGGGGAACACCATGCCCGTCACATCCTGACAGTGGGGGTGCAATGGAACCAACAGGGGGCAGTGTGTAACTGCTATGGCGGCGGCGCGGCGGCTGGGTCACACACACACACCATGTACTTCCTTACATTGCCCTTCTCCTTGAGGGCGTTGGCTAGGTTACAATAGGCGTCGGGGAAGTGGGGCTGCAGCTCGATGGCACGGCGATACGTGTCAATGGCCAGGTCAATGAGACCCTGCTCGTAGTAGACGCATGCCAGGTTGCCGTGGACAACAGCGTGGTTGGGGCTCAGGCTGAGGGCACGCAGGTAGCCGGCCACCGCCCTGATGGTTGGAGAAGAGAGACAGGGTTATGTCGGGACAGACACACTACAGCCACCGTCTCGTATGGAGAAACTTAGGACAGCAGCAAGAGGATGAACTAGTGCTAACCTCAATGGGATTCCCTGGTTAATATATACACACCACAGGAACCCAGGCTATATATATTGTACACAAAATACACTACACTAAACATAATAATATTGGCTTTGCTCTTTGCTACTGCCATAATATTTTAAAAATCATTCAAGGAATCTGTCACACCTAGCTAGAGTCCCAAATTAAATATATTCCATATCACTGACCTGTCAAAAATGCGAGCCTCCTTCAGTACATTGCCCAAGTTGATATAGGCATCCAGGAAGTTGGGATCTAACGTCACAGCCTGAAAAATAATCAGTTGGCACAGGACAGGAATTTAAAAAACACCAGTGAGCAGGAAAAACACTGAAAGACATTTAGTTCTGTGTGTGAACTGTAAAGCCGTTCAGTCCTGAATAATCTGTCACATAGGTTTGTGGCTCGTCATTGGCTGTGTGGACTTGCCTTCTCAAAGTGGTGTATGGCCAACCAGATCTCTCCCTGAGCGTTAAACACACAGCCTAGATTGCTCCATGCCACCGCAAAGTTGGGCTGAGTCTCAATGGCCTTCAGGTAGCAGGCCTTCAGTGTTCACATTTAACAGCAGAAATACAGGGATGGAGGAGTGGGGCCATCAAATAAACAGATTTAAGAGAAAACAGGAAGACAAAGAAAACAAAAAGAGGTAGAGGGAACAGGATTAGTGACTGCGCTCCTCTAAAGCAAAAAGTGAGTGTGCAGCACGGGCTCGCCAGCGCACAAGTCTGCAGGCGCTAAGCTGCCTAGCTTATTCCTACGCTGCGCAGATCCGACCAGCACCGACACACAGACCGCCATTCTGCAGTTATCACCGTGGCCTCTTCCATCACAGGAACTTGAGGCATAAGAGGGCCAAACTAGACTACAATCCCTCACTGAAGAAAAACCCATTAGAAACACTAATCTATGATGGACAAAACAGTCAACCACCCTCTACCTATCTGTTTCTCACAACCTTGAATGGCGGGTGCTGCGTGCAGGTGGAGGTCCCTGTAATGCGTGCGCACAAAGACCACTGTGCAGGCGGGCGTGTCCCAGGTGTGTGTTTAGCTACAACAGCCACCGTGCACGCCATCGCTGCTGCTTAGCAACAAGAGGTCACCATTTAACCGCCGCGCGCTCGCTCGCTGTCCCCGGCCGCATTGCGGCCCGGATGCAAACCCGGAGCCCCGGGAGACACTCTGCTTAACCCAGACTGCCACACTCTGTACCCACAATGCCCTTCAGGACTAACTGCTAGTGGTGGACATGGTCAGAGGTGGTTACACATCTGGCCGGTCAGTTAAATAGGGGGGAAAGAGTTTTTTTGGATGTTCTAAGGACAGCCAGTAATGTCAGCTGCTCAAAACCAAGACTATGACAAATAACTTGTTTGGGTGAATGGAGATACAATAGCATTCAATGGAGTCCCACTGGAGGCTGGGGGGTACGCTGGGTGCCAGGCTGACAGAGGGCGTCAGGGGGAGGGGGGGTCTGTACCCAGCAGGCCGGGGAAGGGGGGGTGTAGAGGGTCGGGGAGCTTCGCTTGCGCTTGATGCCTTTCTGGACGCTTTGGAAGGTCCGTTCGCTGCGCAACCCCTGCGCTACTGCACACTCACAGCGCACTGTCTGTATCATCAGACACGCTGCAACTCCACAACCAAGAAGGAAAAAAACAAAATCAATAGGAAGAAAACCAACCAACAATAACAGTTAGAGGGTTCTTACGTTTTATTTAGCCATTTTCTGACTTAATTGCTCCCATGTTTGCCTTTTTTATGTTACTGATACACGTTTTTGGGCGCTGCTGTTGTTATTGTAATTTAAGGTATTTAAAGAAATGCTTACTGTACTTTTCTTTTTTTTTTTTACTTTTCTTGTTTTGTTTCTGCGCTCTTCAAAGGAAGCCCCAAGACAAGGAGCTTCATGCTGAGGCATGACGTAGGAGGAGTTCATCAAGTGTTCTCTTTTGGTGGCTGTTACAAACCCGTTACCATATAGTTTGGACTGTGTCAGAGGGCGGGCGGCCGCAGCTGGTGGGAGAAGAGGTTGAGGACTGACGTTGCCCTAGGGCTCCGTGATCCCGCCAAGGCACCTAGGGTACGGTAGCCGGAGCAATATCACCCACCTGTAACAACCTTCTACATAACATCATCAGTGTGGAAAAAACCAAGAGAGACAAAATAAGAAAACAAGAGCGTTAGTAAAAGTACCGCAAACAATACAATTATTTTCTCTCACACTAATTATATATATTTATGTTTTACCACAAAAATAAAGTTAAAGACATCCTGCTCTGTTTACACTCATGCAATGTGTCATTTAAAAAAAAATAAGATGTTCCAAGAGGGGCAAAAGGGAAGAAAGGCTTTAATAATGTTATTTACCAATCACTACAAGTGTTTAAGCTGTTATTAAACAGTGTATCCTAGCTTGGAACAAGGAGGGAGGATAACTAGCTTGACCTTCATCAAATGACCTGATCACATTTCTTTGGAAATTATGTTCTAATAATTTAATTCTATTCAACATCTTATTTAAAAAGGTATTGTTATTTTTTAGGACTGTTTTTTCTTTATCCTGTTGTGCTTGAATCCTGCCCAATGAGAGAGTAGGGAGAAAGCCTTGGAGTGTGTGTGTGTGTAATTATTAGGCATCTAGAAGCCTCCATAGGTAGCTCTGAAATAAAGAGGTCAACGCTGTTTGCTGCGCGTGCGTGTTTCTCTCTAACCAACTGAACGCAGGCAGTGGAGTGCAGATTGGAGCTGTCTGCCTGACGCAGCGTTGGACCGTCACACAGGCTCTCTTGTTGGAAGTGTGTGTGTGGTTTAACTGTACAATGCTATTCACCCACTCTTTAAGACAGCAGGGAGACGCTGATAAGATGACCAGTTTATTCCTGGTTGAGTCAGGTGAGTGGGGCATGTAGGATGAGGCCTGTATTGAGAGAGCACTGTGGGGCCTGCTAAGGTGTAGCTGGGGTGTCAGGAAGGCAGCTCTTGGCGCGCGCACTTCACCGGGCCTAGCGGGCGCGAGGGGAGGAGCAACAGAGCAGGGCAGCTGGCCTGGCAGCTCCGCAGAGCGCCTCTCCACTCCTCCCCTTTCTGACACCAGATAAGATGGCCTGGCACCGGGTCACCTGACGATTAGTCAGCTCCGCCCCTGGTTCCACCCAACCAAGGGAAGGTAGAGAGATATGGCATCTGGTCTGAGATGTTTCTGAAAGGCCAATGTGTGCATGGCTCAGAGTGGGTAAATAATGTAGGTAAGTGGGGGCATAGAACATCCATCAGATAGAAGACTGGCAAATCTGCAGGGGAAGGGGGGGTGGGGAACACTGGACTGGGTGGCAGGTTGTAAGTCTGCTCAACTGGAGTACTGTGGTTAGGTTAGAGGCCATCTTATCTTTTGCCTTGCAAAGAGATCAACTAACTTCAGTTCATTTATCCTTCAAAGACCGAGCCAGCGTTATCCCTCCAAACCATTGTTGCCTTTTATCATTATCAAATACCCAATTCTACACCATAACGGTTACCAATTTGAAAAGCCCAGCCTTTCTTCCTATGAGGGGTGGGGCTGACCTGAGGTTCAGCAGTCAGAATTAAGTAAAGAGGATTGTGAGGATTGTGTGACTAAAGAGAGGTAGCACTTGAAGCATGGGGCTAGGCTAGCTAGGTTCTACCTACACTCAAAGGAAAGCGTTAAAGCTGCCCAGTGCATTGACCTGGAAAAGTAAGTGGTTGATTTAACAAACAAAATAAAAGTCTTAATAAAGCTATGTTATTATCCGCCCAGCCTGTTGGTTGCTATACTGTTTATTATAGAGACTGAATCTGAGAGAAGTGGCTCCATCCTGTTCAAAGAAAGGAGAGCCTGACATCCCTGTCATGGAACTACCTAGGGACAGGCATGGCCGCTGTCAGGGGGGCTGAGGTAGGGCAGAGATATCAGCAGGGTATCAAACATTATGCATTAATGAGGCTGTGCGGGGAGGAATATAAAGGGGTGAAATCTTAGGCAATTAGGCTCAAAGTGAACAGGGGGATAGAAAATGACAAAACATCTAACATCGAAAATCAAAGTACAAATTAAACGTCAAAACAAACGGAAAGCAAATATCTGGGCTGATGTTGTTCCCCTGGACATACCTTAGCCTCTTCCAAACGCCCGAGGGCTTTGAGCAAGTTCCCCAGGTCGCTGCGAACACAATAAAGATCCTGAGCAAAGAGGAAGAGAGAACCCCACATTAGACCTCCTGCCCAGGAAACAGACAACCCAGAAACAAAAAACCAAGGGTGTGCTTTACTATGGGGCGGCCAAGGGGAGACGGCCCACTCACAGGGTTGTACTGTAGGGCTGACACGTAGGCCTGGACAGCTCCCTCCATGTCCCCTGCTGCCACCAGGGCTGCAGCCAGGTTGATGTACCCATCGATGAAGTCTGGTTTCAGGCGCAAGGCATGGCGGTAGTGTTCTATGGCCTCCTGGAGCTGCCCACGCTCCTTGTACACATTGCCCAGGTTGGAGTAGGCCTCCGCCAGCATGGGGTTCTGCTTGATGGCCAGGGTGCTGAAGTGGGCTGACCTGGGGGGGACAAAGTCAGCAGGCAGGGTTTGCTGGTGATAGTGCTGGGGAGATGCATGGCTACTCTGTTAAGGTGAGATGACTTTAGAGAGGTTGTTTAGGTGTAACCAACATAAGCAAAGTATACACTGACTGGTTTTAACCACAATTTAGCTGTCCCAGACTACTTTTTGAGACCTGCGACCAAACTCCCAGATCAGCGCCAAATCACTGCTCTCTCCTGTCACCGACGCTCGTTAAGGATGAGCACTTTGGGATGAGCACTTTGGAGACGCATGTTTTCTAGTCCAAGTTGTCCCAGCACCCCAATATTTTCTGGCAGGGTTGATATTATCGCTTGTCATAAGGGATTTTGTAACCCCCGCCAGAAGCTGGAGCCAATGAGAGAGCAGAAACCTTGAGATTTTCGATTATAAATTTGAAATTGTCATCACAAGGGCCTCCTACACTAATGTTTAACAATTTTTATTGAAATTATCTAGTTACAATCCTTTTTGCCCACATCTACACAAACCATTCTCTCCAAAATAATTTTTTAATGTTTCTACCTTTTATCCCCCCCCCACCACCAATGACTGCACAGACAAATTGTATAAATGCTGCTGGTCTTTCTCAGGCACAATTTCCAACAAAGTCACGCAATAGTGTGTTTTCGTGAGACTCATTTTGTCGTGGATCCCTCCAAGTATGTAATGTGTAAATCGTCTGGGCTCAGTGGTGTAGTGTGAGCACCACTCCATCAGTAAAATGACAAATTGCAAGACAGAATGTTGTGTAATGTGAGCATTACAGTGATTTTTGTAGTTGGATAGCCGTGTAGTTTATTCTTGGCTTTAAGCGTCATTGAAATATTGAATGTGGAAGCAGAGTCCTTTACAGAGCAACAACCCAAAACAAAAACAAACGGAACACCTCCACCCGAACACCTGTGAGAAGAGAAGTCAGCCAGCACTGCTACCACCACTGTGAAAAGGAAAAAAGGGAGGTGAAGGACAGTGGGCCTGACAGACAAGCTGCAGCTAGCCAGACGTTACTCTCCATCACAGCGGTGTAGTAGAACCAGCATGAGCCATCTCCAGCCCCAGTTAGTGGCGGTAGCAGCGGAGGTTCCTGCAGGGTCCTTCCCTTTCTCACCTGTCGAGCCTGCGACACTGGAAGTGGATGGAGGAGAGCAGCAGCAGTACACCCGTGTTGTCGGGCTCCTGCCTCCAAAGCTGCATACAGTGGCGCTCGGCGGCCTCAAAATCGCCCGACTGGTACTCCCGGTGCGCCAGCTCGGCCAACCCTTGGAAGGAAAGCATACGTTGTTTTGTGGGTTCTGCAGCACCAACACCCAACAACCCGAGGAGGGGGAAACAACATGTTAGAGGAGATGGATGAACATGAGGAAAAGAATCCAAATAATAAATGAATGAAAGAACGAGTAATGAACTGGATGGATAAATAATATGGTTGACAATTTAAGTTTCATAAATGCATTTAAACCAGTGGTTCTCAAACCCCTCCTAGGCGACCCCCAGCCATGCCATATATCAGGTATATTCCAGAGCTGGCACACCTGAATCAACTTGTCGACTCATCATCAAACCCTGACCTGCTTGAATCAGGTGAGCTAGTTTAGGGTTACAACAAAACTTAGACCGCGTTTACACACAAACTGAGAATTCGCCTCTGAAAACGGTTCTTTCTAAAAACCCCGGTCAGAGTGGAGATTTTGGAACTCAGTTTGCATGTAAACTGAGAAAAACTTAGGTTTAGGCAGCAGACGTCACAGTATGGGCCAGAACTTGTACGTTCGCCAAAAGTGCGACCTATTTAAAATTTAATTTGGCTATTTTCGGGAATCTGATTGGGTAACGTGGGCTTCAGCGTTTAGTTACACTGCCACCTACACGTTTGGCATGCTATTGACCGCATATACACAGGTTCGTGTAAACCAGGGGTGTTCAAACCCTTCCATGGAGGACCTAGTGTATGCTGGTTTTTGGTCTTTCCCTTCAATTAGAGCATAATTAGGACCTAGACTGCCAGGTGAGGGGAGATACTAACCAATTAGTGAGCTACTCCATCAGGCTTGTACAAGGTAAACGCGAAAACCCGCATACACTAGGCCCTCCATGGAAGGGTTTGAGGACCACTGGTGTAAACAAACACTTTTTCTGAAAACGGACAGGTTTGCATGATGTTATTTTTTAAAACCGAGCGTGAAAAGACCGTTTATGTAAATAGCCGGCCACGTGTAAACGTAGTCTAAGAAACGGCTGGGGGTCCCCGAGGAGAGGTTCGAGAACCACTGATTTAAACAACTGAAACAAGTCAGTCAGTCAATCTGTTGAATAGAAAGGCCATGTATTGAATCACGTAACGTCTGGGGTTAACTACTGATTTGCTGTGTTATAAGTCAAGCAACAGCCAGTCTTACTTTAGAAATATAAAGAAATGTTGATAGCGGCAAAACAAGGACTCGAAAATTAGCTAGTAACTAATTGTTGGCATTTGAGGTTAAAATGCTGAAATTAACTGCAAATTACAGTAAATGTAAAAAACCTATGATATGGAGAGAAGGAAATATGTAGGTTGAATGTTAACACGGAGGGTAGTTGGCTTCAAAACAAAGACAATGAGAAAAATCCAATAGTAGCTTGCTGGTTTCTTTAAATGAGATACAGTACTGAGGATGGCACCTAGCCTAGTCGTCCACCTTTCATGTCAAGGAAAGACTAAACAAAAACACACACAATCACAGGTAATCATAAGAAATAAGTAAAAA
This sequence comes from Umbra pygmaea, assembly GCA_016801145.1. NCBI lineage: Eukaryota > Metazoa > Chordata > Actinopteri > Esociformes > Umbridae > Umbra > Umbra pygmaea. Next base: position 7,565 of record JACXGM010018043.1, on the reverse strand, counting down.
TTACAAATATTAAAACATCACTGAAAACCAACAGAATTTTTGAAAAAGCATATTTCCGATACGTTAGCCAAATCAAGCGCTTCCTTTTTCACGTGTGATGTGCATGGATGTATTGGTGATGTGTTATGACCTGCCTAGCAGCATACCACTAGGAAACATTACTACTAGATGTAAAGTACACTAAGTACATGTACTGTGGTTTAACCACACCTGGCTGTAAAACACATTAGGATTACGCAACACTTAGATTCCACGCTGGCACATTACATTATGTTACATACTCGTCACGTTAGCTACAGGCCATGTTAGGTAAAGGCCGTGTTAGCTATAGGTCACGTTACCTACTACTGGTCATGTTAGCTACGAGCTAACCGCTAAAGCTCCGGGAGCTATCTAGTATTGTACCTGTACTGTCAGCCACGTTTCCCACGGAGCTCGCCATCTCCTCGGTCTTCGAGTCTTGCACGGTGGTCGTCAGTGTTGTAATTTGACTGAATCAAATTATGAGAAAATTTGATGATCTACTTCGACTGGCCGACGACTTTTGCGCTGTTAGCCTGTGACTAAGCACTGCGCCACAGCGTCAATGCTAACTTCAACTGACGACGTCCTTCGATTCGTCACTAATTACTTTATTTCCACTTGCCAACGTTGGGCAGACGGGTCCTACGTTTTTAAACCGTCCTTAAAATATTTATATAATTAACTGGAAACGACGGATAAGAACCTAAAATATAAATATTTCCTTCAAGTTCGTAATTATAAGACGCTGCTTCTTCAACAAAGCGGCTGTTGAGCCAGAAAATGGCGAACAAGGCTGGGACTTCTTTTTTTACAGAAAGTAGTTCCCAAGAAACTGATCGATTCACAAACTGATGAGACGTTTTGATTCTGATGCAACACACTGATAAGTTATGTGACTAACTTTACGTTAAAAATCAATATTAATTGATTATTCAAAGAGAACAAACTAAGCGTTTAACGACCGCGGAAGGATATATAATCATGTTAGTTGTTCATTTTGATGCATCACTCCCCTCCCCTGTGCACTGCGGCAAATCGAAACTATGGGACTACTAGTATTAGTGGTTGTTGGAGGGGATATAGAGAAAACCATGTTATTATTTGCAGATGCAGAGATTCTGAGCTATATTATGACATTATTGAAAGATATACAATTAGCTACATGTGAAAAGAATGCTTGTTAAACTAGTAGTTATATTTAAGTGTATGAGATTACTTTTGGGTCACAAGGAATTGCAAAGGAATTTTAAACACAGAGTGCGGCATGAATATATTAATTAATTGTAACATGACCATGGCGTGAATACCTCCATTGTGGCTATAGTCTTATAAAAATTATTCTGTCCGTGTACAACTCACAAATAGCTAACATGCAGACAGCAGGCAAGATAGGAGACTCCGAACCTCATTTTGTACCACGACCAACAGGGGCAGTGGACACATACTTTTTATTAGCACAGACTTTTCGAATACGTGTTAGGTTCTGAAATATTTCAAAGTACTTGTGGGTTATCTGTCACCACTTTTTCAAAAAGCGGTTCAAATTATATTCTGAGGTTAGGCATCACATTACTGGGGGTAAGGTTAGGCATGACGTTACTGAGGTTAAGGCTATGATTAACCTTGCGTTCACATCTGTTTTTGGGGAAAGCGAAATTGTTCGCCTCGCGTCGCTCTCCAGCCTAGAACTCGTCGCTCTATGGGCGTTTCGTGGGAAATGTCAATCACTTGAGTATTGGTCTTTCATATAATTGACTTAAATAAAAACACATTTTCATTCGTTTATTTTTGTATGTGTTTCTCATTTCTTAAGAAGC
>JACXGM010018042.1:0-19334 GCA_016801145.1 Umbra pygmaea | reverse complement strand
TAGGCTTTAGTAATACATGTGGAACTAGTTATAGAGGCAACAGTATGTCTTTATGTAGGCTTTAGTAATACAAGTGGAACTAGTTATAGAGGCAACAGGATGTCTTCATGTAGGCTTCAGTAATACATGTGAAACTAGTTATACAGGCCACAATATGTCTTCATGTAGGCTTTAGTAATACATGTGAAACTAGTTATAGAGGCAACAGGATGTCTTTATGTAGGCTTTAGTAATACATGTGGAACTAGTTATAGAGGCAACAGGATGTCTTTATGTAGGCTTTAGTAATAAAAGTGGAACTAGTTATGCAGGCCACAGTATGTCTTTATGTAGGCTTTAGTAATACATGTGGAACTAGTTATTCAGGCCACAGGATGTCTTTAGGTAGGCTGTAGTAATACAAGTGGAACTAGTTATACAGGCCACAGTATGTCTTCATGTAGGCTTTAGTAATACATGTGGAACTAGTTATAGAGGCAACAGTATGTCTTTAGGTAGGCTGTAGTAATACAAGTGGAACTAGTTATAGAGGCCACAGTATGTCTTTATGTAGGCTTTAGTAATACAAGTGGAACTACTTATAAAGGTGACAGTGAGGTTGAAACTCAAAGAACAGGTAGGTCAAGTAGCTACATAATGTGTTTAAGCCTGCACCTAGTTTAGACATCAGCGGGACAGTAGAAGTTACTAACAGAAATGTATTAAACATGTTCAATACATTCTACAGTCAGTCTGTAAGCCTAATTCATATATTTTCTTCTGTAACATGACCATTACAATTTAAGTTAGGCCTTATGGATGTATAACAATTTCAAATATCAGTTGCTTTATTATTTATGTGCATTCTCCATACCATTATAGATTATTAATTAAAATAATTGAGACGCATGGAATGTTGTCTTAGTTATCACATGTACTTAAATGTAATGTTTACTACTTAAAATCAAATTAAATAAAAGTTTTAACAATAAATAATGAAGTGAGCTTATTTGGAATACTGATGGTTTAATGTGTACACATGGTACCCATTAAGCCCAGTCCAGACATTTCACTTATTTGGTCAAATATCTTTATCTCACATTAGTGATGTAAGTAAATTCATACAACTTCAAATAAGAGATTAATCCTTCAATTTATCTCAATTTTTGTTAGTTAAAGTAAGAAATATGCAAGTATACAAATGTCTTAGATTTTGATGGGCTTAATAGGTACATTTGCCCTACATTTTTTTACAAATAGTTATTAGTTGCTATTTAACCCAAGTGTATTGTTTTTTTTTACTTGTTCTCTTCTGCATTTGATTATGTAACAACTGTCACATTTTTCATGGACAGATTTTCTGGGTGTAAGAAACTTAAAAGTTCAATTGGCTCTAATTACCAAAAGGTAAATGCTCTAATAAAGTTATCCAGGCAATGTTGTTGCAAGCAGTAAACAATCTGGGTAAACCCTGTTTGAAATCACAAAAACAGCTAAACTATTTACCAACCTACCTGACTTGCGTCTGGCACATCAGACACATTTTATGATTTACCATATTGTATGTGTACATTACCCATTATGACAATGAATATCAGTGCATTGCCATCCAAACATCAGGATAAAATTCTAGTTCCTTGAGTAGCCTACATGTAATATCTACATAAGTACAATGTAATGTTTAGGTGCTACACATGATTTAGCTGGGTGAAATTATTTATTTAGATATGACTAACTTGTAATTAATGTGCACTTCTATAGTACATTTCTTATATAACAATGTTTTCAATTGGCTAACATGTATAACATGGCTTGTTAAGGCTGAAAACGTGTGAACTGGATATCTGAAAATGTTTAACAAGCATTAATAGGCAGTTTGTAACACCGTTGTTAAACAAATGTGTAAATAGCACGAGATACATAGTAGTGCACCGCTGAATTCACTATTCATTGCAATCATTAACTTTCTATTTAGTGGCATATTATTACAGTGTAATTACATATGGATTCCCACTGTAATAAGAAATGATACCGAAAAGATACCTTAAAGATACCTTAATGATACCGAAAAGACCAACTTAAAATGTTTGGCATCATTCAGCTTGAATACACACTACATTATCTGTAAGCATATTGTAGGCCTAGAACAAAATAGAATACTGTGTATCAGTTGCATATTGGTATATGAATAATTGTATGGGAAAAGTCGACAAAGCCTCATGCTATGTTCTAACATGATACAACATTGTAAAGACAAACATTTGATGAAAAAATACATGTGTAATCGTACATATCTGCCAACATAACATGTGAAGGAGAGCTGAAAAGTCAGACACGTTGCCAAAATTGCCTTACCGACGTCTGCATTGCAAAAAGCCTGTTGAGGATGCGCAGGAGAACAACTGCACGCTTCTGCTCTTTCTTCGACCCGGCAAAGCAACAGAAGGACTACTGGAGTAATTAAACGTACGATCCAAGTCATTTTGGAGCGAAGTAATAATACTATTGACTCTATGGAAAATGTATCTATCTACGAGCAAAGATTGCTTATCCCACAAAAAATAAAGCTTTTCAAAACGTTAGGAATTCGCAATTTAGAAAATATCACGAAATTATCGTAATAATTAAATTTCGAGATGAAAACTACACTAGAATGTAGTCCTATCAATGTTCCTTCGAGTGAGCACCAGACAGATGGACACCTCCTTGGAATCTGTTATCCCAGGATGAAAGCCGCCTTTTATTGTAGCTAGCTCCTCCCCGTCGTAAACAAGCCAATGGTAGGCTGAGCCTTCTGTACAACAACAGAGCACTGGTGAATGAGCTCTAACTGTATGGTTACCTTTCAAATTTAAGCCATGTCATGGAGCACTATATTATTTAATTAATGGCTATTTTATTCTACACATTCTGATATAGTATGACCTATCTATACAAAAAATATTTTGAGATTTTGAGAATTCAATTTCAGATCTGAAATCTTAGAATTGTAACTGTAGGGGTACACATGCTATCTATATACTCACCTGTCCGTGCGGACGTGCATGCATAGGACAGACTAAAATACCATTGAAGTACATACTTTAAGTACATAATATCAAAATCCACTATATCATATTTTTTATTGTGCAAAAGGGTTAAAACGACTTCAATATCAAAAGGCAGATGCAATGTTTGAATAGGATATTTGTATTTCTTTTGATATACTCTTTGCAGGAATGTGTTTGCAATAAAAATCGATCAAGGGATCAAAAAGTAATGCCTGACCAATGTGCCATTAACCTGTGTTTGTTCATAAAGTTTGAAAATGATGGACATTTTCTCAAGAAATGGCGTATTTCTATCTGCATATTTCTGTTCTTTGCTTTTTAAGTTTGACACTTCACAGTTGCATTATTTGTAATCCTAATGCATTCTGCTTCATGATTGAATAACTATATCAACTTAAAATAATACAAGAATATTTATGAATGTATAATAATGCATAATATGATTAGGTTGAAGATATAACCATCTAAAGTTTAGGAGGGTTTGCACGTCTTTTTTTGCAAATTGCCTTAAAATCATCTCTCATGTAAATGAATGTCCTATTGGCTGTATTGTATCTTATTTTGAAATATCACTATTTTTGAGTCTGTGCTGCTGTAGAGTTCTATATGGACCTTTTGTGTCTGTGCACACTCAATAGCTGATAGGAAATCCAAGGAATGACATCACAGCACACTTGGCAATGTGAGTATACAGAGAGTGTGTAAAGGAGAGAGAGGGAGGCGGTAAAGGCACAGAGAGAAGAACTTAATAAATTCAATTTGGTCACAATTCCCATAATGGAAGATACTCCTTTCACATGCTCCTTGTGTCATAGCTGAATGAAACATGATGCTGGTCAAATATTTTCAGACAATTGGTATCTCTTAGTCATACACAAAAATGGACTGTTCTTTTGTTGGAAAAACATTCACCACTGACATCTTGCAACATTAGATTGAGGGGACGTTTGTGGATTGTGGCCTCCACACAATGTTGTTCCTGGCCTGGGAATGGTGTGTGTGTCTGTGTGTATGTGTGTGTATGTGTGTGGCTTGTGGTTGGTATGTCAGCAAAAGGGGCCAGCTCCTGGGGCAGAGTAGTAGTGCCAGATCCCATCAGTGAAGCGTACGGCTGCTGTATTAAAGCTTCTCTCAGCACCTGGCTCATTGGCCTGAATGATCCATACTGTAGCCTGCAGGCTGGATGCAGCTGGCTCTGAACAAAGACCTGGACTGTATCTGATATCACAGACTAGATGAGAGCAACAGTGTGTAGGGCTGTGTGAGGAGGAGGGACAGAGAGGTTAACAAATAAGAGGTGTAGAAGTGGCCAATAGGAGGTGAACGGACAAAGTAGGTCTATAGGAGTAGAAGAGACAGACAGGTAGACTTATAGGAGAAACAACAGACAGAAAAGTAGGCCTATATTAGGGAGAGGAGGGACAGACAGGTAGGCTTAAAGGAGGAGGAGGAGGGACAGACAGACAGACAGACAGGTAGGTGAATATAAGAGAGTGGATGGTCAGACAGGTATGCCTATAGAAGGAGGGACAGACAGAGAGGTATAAACTAAATGATGAGGTACGTACAAGTAGTCCTATACGCAGAGGGACATAGAGGTAGGCTTATAAGAAGAGAGACATACAGGTAGGCCTATAAGAGGAGAGACATACAGGAAGGCCTGTAGGAGGAGGGACAAACAGGTAGGCCTATAAAAGAAGGGAAATACGAGTAGGCCTATAGTAGGAGGGACATGCAGGTAGGTCTATAAAAAGAAGGATATATGGGTAGGCTGGAGTTTAACCACACATTTAATCCAGAACTGACTGGATGCTGGCCTACTGTGGAGTTTAACTACACATGTTTATTCCAGAACTGACTGGATACTGGCCTACTGTTGAGTTTAACCACACGTTTAATCCAGAACTGACTGGATGCTGGCCTACTGTGGAGTTTAACCACACGTTTAATCCAGAACTGATTGGATGCTGGCCTACTGTGGAGTTTAACCACGCATGTTTAATCCAGAACTGACTGGATACTGGCCTACTGTTGAGTTTAACCACACGTTTAATCCAGAACTGACTGGATGCTGGCCTACTGTGGAGTTTAACCACACGTTTAATCCAGAACTGATTGGATGCTGGCCTACTGTGGAGTTTAACCACGCATGTTTAATCCAGAACTGACTGGATGCTGGCCTACTGTGGAGTTTAACCACACATGTTTAATCCAGAATTGACTGGATGCTGGCCTACTGTGGAGTTTAACCATGCATGTTTAATCCAGAGCTGACTGGATGCTGGCCTACTGTGGAGTTTAACCACGCATGTTTAATCCAGAACTGAATGGATGCTGGCCTACTGTGGAGTTTAACTACATGTGTTGGTCACCAGTCTCTCTACCTGGCTGTCTTGTGTAATAGTCATTAGAGCTCAGACACCACCTGGTTCTTCACTCACACACTGGCATCCTGCCCACTACTCACCCTGCAGCTGCTGCTGGCTGGTCCTCCAGTACTGCCTGGCTGGTCTCTGGCTCCTGGGGGTCTCCGTGGCTCTCTGTCCCACCAGCCTGGACCCCTGTTCCTTGGTCATCCTCCCCTGTGCCTGAGGCCTCCACCTGGCTCTCCTGTTCAGAGCTGTCCACTTCCTCCTCCTCTGCTCCCTCCTTCTCCTCCCCACTGGACTCCTCACTAGAAGTGGTCTCATACCTGGATGATAAAATCAACACAATCAGATGACTGTAGGAACAGCGTTGAGACCACAAGCTTCCTTGTAAGCAATAGTAAATGGTGACAGCTGTGTGTCTCAACGTTGGTTGTGTTGAAGGACAAGTGTATCGATGGAAGAAACATAATCAGATATATACAGCATGGACTTCCTGGTAGACTGAAAGATGTCAACCCTTTGAAAAAAAGGTCAAAAGGTGGGTTTTCCATTCGCAGAACAGATGGCAAAACAACGTACTGTAAATCATTTGCATATTTTGACTGTAAAATTTGATCTGAATTTCAAAATCATATATTTAGCTTCCACACTCATGTGCATTTGTTGCATTTTGTTAAGTGTCTCCCTTAATGCTTCTTTCTGAGTGAACCTCATCAGGTAAAAATCAAAGGAAACAATAGGTTTGTTTTCCAACTTTGATGGAAGCTCATGTAGTTGTGATAGCATCCAGCAGTGTGTACCAGCTAGGCTATAGTAATTATGGATGAGTTGTGGGAGAGAAGTCCCTCTATTGTAACTGTAGACAGACAGGAAACATGTCTTTGTTCTACGGTCACACCTCTGCCACCTAACTTACATCTTAACAACATCTGACTCACACAAACACATGTTTTCATCACTTTTCAGGACTTAACACTAACCTAAATGAACTAAGTTTTATGCAATGAACTTTAAAGAATAATGTCCTTTTTTCCTTGGACTGAAAGGTTTCTGAGCCATGATATATATTGTAAGCCACAGTTCAGTTTCCTTTGAAAAGCCATTATATTTCAAACATAAGCAAAATAAATGTGAAATAAAACAAAAATAAACTATTTTTTTGCGCTGATAGTTCAGAATTCAATTGATTTTAAGTTGGCTGAAGTTTGTCACGGCTCTTTCCGAAAGAAAACTAAACAATGGATGACTGTTTCTCTTGGCCCGTGGTCTACGTTCAGAGTGAAGAGACATCTAACATAATTAATCTTTTGTTACTTCCTTGTGGACCGTAGCTTTCTCTGCAGTATATAAATAAGGAACCTTAAAGGAAATCTACCAGAACTGATGACTATATTTAGGCCTATGCTGAATCCTTTGAATCAATATTAGTTGAAGGCAAATTCATTCTCTAGATGATTTAAATATTAACAAAGTTACAACCCCCAATATAAGATGGTGTGCAGACTTTTGGAACCAAGGCATTGACTGTTTAGTTTTTGTTATTTCAATTATCAATTTATTTTTCACGTAAATACTGTTGGTTACAATGTTAAAGCTGAAAAAATGTTTGATGGGATTTTTATTGATTTAAGCTTTTACATCACTATCAGTTAAACTTTCTAAAGGGATGTGTTGCTTGTCAAATCCAAGGTTTATTCCAGCACAAAGTGAAACCCAATTAACATTAACCTCAAAGCTAACAAACCCCGTATTAACTCTTAAAATACAGACATAAATACAGAAAAGCAACAGCGTCAGAGTGAGGGAGGTGTCTGTGGGAACACTGAAGGATTCCCCATGGTGAATTAACCTTGGAAAGATGGAGCGGACAAACAGAAAATCAAATGGACAGACTGAGTGGGTGGTTGAGCAGAAGGCCAGAAGCACAGGTTCTTTGAGTCATCAGTGAGAAAAGAACAGGAAAACGCAGTAACTACTGTTCTATATGTTAATGTGAAGTGTGAAGGTGTACTATTCTGTACATAAATGAGAACTGCAAATGAGTACAATGCTGTATGTAAATGAGAACTGTAAATGAAAACTATACTGTATGTAAATGAGGGATGTACATGAGTACTATACTATATGTAAATTTGGGATGTGCATGAATACTATACTGTATGTAAATGAGAACTGTATATTAGTACTATACTGTATGTAAATTAGGGATGTGCATGAATACTTTACTGTATGTAAATTAGGGATGTGCATGAATACTATACTGTATGTAAATGAGAACTGTAAATGAGTACTATACTATATGTAAATGTGAACTGTAAATGCGCACTATACCACTATATTGTATGTAAATAAGGGATGTGCATGAATACTATACTGTATGTAAATGAAAACTGTAAATGAGTACTATACTGTATGTAAATGAGAACTGTAAATGAGTACTATACTGTATGTAAATGAAGGATGTACATAAGTACTATACTGTATGTAAATGTGAACTGTAAAAAATACTATACTGTATGTAAATGGGAACTGTAAATGAGCACTATACCACTATACTGTATGTAAATGAGGGATGTACATGATATTTATACTGTATGTAAATGAGAACTGTAAATGAGCACTATACCACTATACTGTATGTAAATGAGGGATGTACATGATATTTATACTGTATGTAAATGAGAACTGTAAATGAGCACTATACCACTATACTGTATGTAAATGAGGGATGTACATGATATTTATACTGTATGTAAATGAGGAATGTACATGATATTTATACTGTATGTAAATGAGAACTGTAAATATACTATACTGTATGTAAATGGGAACTGTAAATGAGCACTATACCACTATACTGTTTGTAAATGAGGGCTGTAAAAGTCTATGAGTCCTGCTCCTAATGAGGGACCACTGTTCTAGGGGCCATGCCAGAATAGAACCAGAGAAAGTAATTAGAGAAGCATCTTCACCCTCCATTCACTCCCACAAATTTCAGGTTCTTCTTGGCTCCTCCTTTGTTGCCCTGCTTGTCTGCAGCATTGTTCTTCTTCATGATGGATTTCAGACCTGATGGAGAGAGAAACAGACAGGGTGAGAGAGAGTTGTCAGGACTAGGGAACAGGAGTGTTATTTCTACCTTCAGGCATAGATGAACTCTGGAACCGAAAAACAAAAGCTCTCAAACAAACACGCACACACATGCAAACACACACACACACACGCACACGCACACGCACACTCACACACACACACACACATCAGCAATCGTAATCTGCCACCCTTTCTGCTGGGTCAAACCAAAGAGCAGCCTTCTTAAAGCATCAAGGATGAGAACAGTGACACAGTAAAACACCTGCCACAGAATGTCTCTGTTTGTACACCAGTCCTAAATGAAGGCAAATGAACCCTACTGCTTCCAATGATTCTTAAATGATGGAGGTCACACCCAACTATACATGGGGGGGATTAAAAAACTCTGGATGCAGATGTACAAAAACAGAGTGTATTCAAATTAAAAATAGATTACATACAGAATGCAAATTCCCTAAAACTCTAAATCACACAATTTGAAGTTGGTCAAATAATTTATATTTGTTCCAAATAGTGTACAGTTACACTTGCACTGTACAGATATATTGAAGCACATTACTCAATTCCAGCTCCTGTTATGTCTTTAAACAAGCAGCATGGCAGTGATGCAACCAGGATTCCAGCCAAGTCACTGTTTGCTGCATGGTCCTTAAGCCTGCTGAGTATAAACCCTATACATCCTTTTGGAGTAGTTTCCGTAGGAACAATCATGGCTGACTGGCAGTGTTTTTGAAGGCTTTATATAGGCATACAGAAGAGAAGAGGATAATACAGAGATGTAAATGATAGCAATGTTAAGCCAAGCAATGATTTCATGTCTAAGGTGTGTTTCAGTTAGGGGCTGCTGTGTTGTATGTACTGTATTAAATTGGATGTTATGGTAGATAGGTTGAGGAGGGCATGTTGTGTCTTATGTATTGTATTAAAAGGGATATTGAGGTAGATGGGTTGAGAATGGGATGTTGTGTTGCATGTACTGTATTAAAAGGGATATTGAGGTACATGGGGTTGAGAATGGGATGTTGTGTTGCATGTACTGTATTAAAAGGGATATTGAGGTAGATAGGTTGAGGAGTGCATGTTGTGTTGTATGTAGTGTATTAAAAGGGATATTGAGGTAGAAGGGTTGAGGAGGGCATGTTGTGTTGTATGTACTGTATTAAAAGCGATATTGAGGTAGATGGATTGAGGAGGGGATGTTGTGTTTTATGTACTGTATTAAAAGGGATATTGAGGTAGATGGGTTGAGGAGGGCTGGTTGTATTGTATGTACTGTATTAAAAGTGATATTGAGGTAGATGGGTTGAGGAGGGGATGTTGTGTTGTATGTAGTGTATTAAAAGGGATATTGAGGTAGATGGGTTGAGGAGGGGAAGTTGTGTGCAGTTGTGCCTGTCCATGTGGGTAGAGTGATTCAGTTTCCAACATGAAGCGGGTCCAAGCAGGGCATTTTGTAGGCAATGTAATTCAAGACAGACCTTTTCTCAAATGTCAGTGACGCTCAGCAGAACAATAGCTGAATACACTGAGCAGGGGGTCACCATCAGAAGCCTCCCCACTGAATTCCTCTGAGCTGTGTGTGGTAGACGACTACGCTGGGAAGCAGGAAGAACAGGGGGAGGAAACTGCATATTTCATCTTTTCTTGGAGGTCATCCAAGAATGTAATTGAGTTGTCTACTACATGTGCTCCTAGCCATTGTGATCCAAATCTTTCACACACAGACACACACACACACACTGATGGCTAAGCCTATCAGAGTTGATAGAAGATCCCTCTGATCATCTACTGTATTCAGAGACAGACCATGAGCTCAGTGTCACAGACCAGCTATTGGCCCTAGGCCAGACCAGTTATCTAATTGTAAACAATGCCTGCAAATGGAGGAGAATAAGGTTTAAAGTATGTACAATGTATAAACATACTGTATCTCTGAACCAGTGGTCTATAGGACCGGTGCATCTTCATATCCAGTCCTCCATCACGACCAATCTATCTTCAGGCTCAGATTTCAGCAGGGACCAGGAGCCCACATCGTGTTACTAACACAAGGATACTGTCCTAACACATTGCCAGCAGTATAGCGCCCTGTATTTTACTGCTGTTTTGCTTCTAAAGCTAAGCAGGGTCGGGCTGAGAGACCAAATATTGCTGGAAGTGATGTTGAGGGCCAGTAGGGGGCACTCTTATCTCTGGTCTAATTATCATTCCCAAAGTCCCAGGCTACTCCCCAGACTGTTCATGCAAATGTAAATAATAATAATAATAACAACATAGACATACCTTGCTGTTTGCTTGCAGATGCTTTCTGTCCAGGTGAGTAAAAGGCAGACAGGGCGCTGAGGGAGCTGACCAGCTGGTTCTGGATGGAGCTCATCTTAGACGGCCCTGACTTCCCAGCTGAAGGCTTCCCCGTGGCCACCTTACTCTGTGCGTCTGCAGGCTTCTGGGCACTGGGGCTGGGGGTCTCCTGTTTTTCCTGGCTGCTACCCAGTTGGGCCCACTGCTCATTGATAAGTCCTGTAAGGCGAGTCACCACCTGGCCAAGGGCTGGGTTGGACCCTCGACGAGGGGCTTGGGCCTGCTCCAAGGCTGGGTTAGAACCCTGGCGGGGGGCTTGGGTCGAGCCTGTTTTAGCACGAGACTCCTTCTGTCCTGTCTGGGGCTGGCTGGAGGAGGCAGTAGGTGTTGCTGCTGGGTTCTCTGGGGCTGAAGTTTCTATCAACACAACACTATCTGTGACTCTACTCTCTGTCACTGTGGTCTTTAGGACCTCAATCTTGGTTGCAAGATTCTCTGTGAACACGGGCTCTGTGACTTTACTTTCTTTGATCGTAACATAGTTTTCATTCCCTATAATTTGTTCAACATTCTCTTCTTCTACCACTGCTTGGTTCTTAGTTACCATGCTTTCTGTGACAACATTCTCTGCCATCATACTTTCTGTGACTATACTTTCTGTGACCACATTCTCTGCAGCCATACTTTCTGTGACCACATTCTCTGCAGCCGTACTGTCTGTGACCACATTTTCTGTGTCCATACTTATTGTGACCAAATTTTCTGCCACCATACTTTCTGTGTCTATACTTTCTGTGACAACATTGTCTGCGGCCATACTTTCTGTGACTACATTCTCTGCAGCCATACTTTCAGTGACTATACTTTCTGTGACCACATTGTCTGCGGCCATACTTTCTGTGACTACATTATCTGCAGCCATACTTTCTGTGACCACATTCTCTGCGCCCATACTTATTGTGACCACATTCTCTGTGACCATACTTTCTGTGACCACATTCTCTGCGGCCATCATTTCAGTGTCCACACTTTCTATAACCACAAAACCTTCTTCAGTTACTGCGCTATCTTTGAACATGCTGTTTGATGAGGCCCTTTCTGTGATTAAAATGTCTGTGACAGTTCTCTTTGTGACTTCACTTTCTGCCTCCACAATCTCTGTGACTGCACTTTCTATTGCTGCACTCACTATGGCTGCACTCTCCATCTCTAGCGCTCTGTGTGGGTTGTTGCTGTTCTGCCCTCTGTCCCTCTCAGTTTCCGTCTGCTGATCTGCCCTCTGTACTGCCACAGTCTCTGTCAGCTGGTCCATAGTACCCACCCTGTCAGTCTCTGTCCCCCGGTCCACGCTTCTAGCCCTCGGTCTGGCTGGTCTTACTGGACGCACTGGTGCTGTCTGGGTCTCTGTGGCTTGGTCTATGCTGTCTCCAATCTGGGTCTCTGTGGCTTGGTCTACAATGTTAGCCCGATGACGTGCCGGTCTCAATGGACGTTCTGGTGCTGTCTCCGTCACCTGGTCTACTCTGACAACTGTCTGTGTCTCTGTCACTTGGTCTATCGTGCCACCAGGTGTTTCTGTCACCTGGTCTACTCTGACAACTGTCTGCGTCTCTGTCACCTGGTCTACACTGACGACTGTCTGCGTCTTTGTCACCTGGTCTACCGTGCCTCCAGGTGTCTCCGTCACCTGTTCTACCCTGACAACTGTCTGAGTCTCTGTCACCTGGTCTACCGTGCCTCCAGGTGTCTCTGTCACCTGGTCTACTCTGACAACTGTCTGCGTCTCTGTCACCTGGTCTACCGTGTCTCGAGGCCTCTCTGTCACCTGGTCTAACCTGTCTCCAGGCGGTGTCTCTGTCACCTGATCCATTGTCTCCACCCTCTCTGTCTCCGTCCCTTGATCCATGCTGTTAGCTCTTGGTCTGACTGGACACACAACAACCATCTCTGTCTCCTGGTCTTGACGGTCAACCCTGTCTGTGTCCAACCTGTGGTTGACAGTGTTGGCCCTCTCTCTGGTTAAACATATGATCATACTCTCAGTCTCTGTTCCCTGCTCCACCACGCCAGCTCTCTCTGTCTCTGTTTGCTGGTCCACACTGATCCTCCTCTCTGTCTGTCTGTCCCCAGACTCCTCCCCTTCTCCTAGCCCCGCTTCACTCAGCTGTAGGATCATCTCCTCTTTCATCCGGTTCTCCTCCATCTGTTGTCGCAACAGACTGTTGGTTCTCTCCAGGTCTTCGCTAGCCTCACTTAACTTAGCCTCTAGCGCTACTAGCTTAGCCTGGAGCTGTTCAATGCTAAGGAATTCCCCTTCACCACTGTCTCCCTCTGGGACTGCCACAAACACTTTGATCTCTGGAGGTTCTTCCACTTCATGTACTGCCACATTGTCCGGTGGCTCTGGTTGCCTCTCCGCTGTGTGCTCTAATGGAGTTACTAATGCTGCTTGTCTATCTGGCTGTTTTGATGGTGCTGGACACTTAAACGATTCCCGTTGTGTTTCTGTCTCTGATGCAGTCCTGTCTGTTCTCCCAGGATCCACTGCTGCGCCAGGCCCATGTGGTTGAGACGCTAGCCCCGCATGAGTCCTTGGGGCTGGGGAGGGTGAGGTGCGTTGAGGAGGCGGTGGAGGCAGAGGCTTGGTCTGGGCCTGAAGCCTGAGGATTAGCTGCTCCCTCTCCTCCCTCAGTGAGCAGATCTGGGACTTGAGCTCCGGGATGGTCCTGACCATGTCCTCCAGCTCTCTGACCCTCTTCAAGGCTGCAGTGATCTGCTGGTGGAGTCCCAGTCGATCCTGGGGCACAGCGCGGAACACGTTCTCAGATGAGCCATTCTCAGTTTTCTCATCTCCAGACTCAGAGCCCTTCCTGTGAGGGATGGTGACTGGCATGCTGGATGTCCGGAGCAGGTTTGGTCTCTCTAGTGGCTGTTCGCCTAATGCCCGAGCCCCGGACGCTGCTTCCTCTCTGGGCTTGGCGGAGACTAAGCTAACCCCCTGTGTCCTGCTGCTATGAGTCTGACCATGCCCCGTATCTCCATCACTGGCTCTGAAATCAAAGATCTGCTGGACCTCATTTACTCTGCCCCGAGGCTTGGACCCTAAAGTGGATGTGGAGGACCAGGTGTCCTTAGGGGCTGGCCTGGCTCCATGCCCAGGCAGGCTGAAGTTCCTGGGCAGGGTGCTGAACTTCGGGGGGCCCCTGGCCTTGCGTTGGATGTGTACCCTCTTGATGGTGTTGCCCTTCTCGATGTCGTCCACATACTTGAGGAAGTCTAGGTCAAGGTGGAAGCCGTACGGGGTTTCTACGGAGTAGGGCAGCTGTTTCCTTTGACTGACACTCTCCCCTCCTGCTTTAGAGGAGCCATTTGCTGAAACATGGATGTAGTATTTAGTACTTTAGAACAATATGTAGAGTAATCTATGTCCTTCAGCAAAACATGGAGCTCATCCTATTACCCCAGTATTTGACCAGATACAACAAACATATTTATATGTAATAGTACTATTAGTACAATCTATGTGACTCGTGACATTTCGGTGACCAGCCAAGGGAAAGCAAGACAACAGCGACCTCTCCTGGGAGGCCACAGTACAGGTACCCTAATTAGGCACAGCTGGATTAATTAATGTTTTTTTGTCTCTCCTCTATTTGAAGGTGCCATGTTGGGCATGACAGGGCCGAGGAAATCAGAAGGATGGAGAGAGCACCCCAGAAGAGAATAATGGACTGCAAGAGATCTCTTGGCCCTTTTCCGCATAAAAATCTTAGGGTAAACAAAGTGTAAATGGAATAAGATATGTCTCCTTCCCAGTTGTCAGCAGTGGGTCCTGTGCCTAGAGGTCCCCAGATGAGTGGTAGGAATATTTTACGTTCTGTTGTTTTCATGTCTGTTTTCCATTAACAGGCACTGCATTGACTATTAGGCAGTTTCGAACTTTGTTTCTAAAATCAAAGTACTTTGTTCATTCTTCTAGAGGACTAGCAAAAGAATAAGATCAGTCCTGTTTTCCCGGATACAGCCCGGTGTATCGGATGAAGTACACATTTTTCTGCTTATGATTAGGGACTGTCAATCAATGACATCACTCAAAGTTATTAATTCAATAGCTTTTCATCATGTGGCTTAGAGACCTCAAAACACTATCAAATTTGTCAGAAAGCACACCCACATGTTGCACATCCATTTTGATATTTAGAGAGAATGTTTTATTTTATAAACATTTGAAACTTAGACATTTCAATAGCTTTTTTGTTGAATCAATTAGAAACCTCACCACTTTTAAATTGTTCAGAGAGAACACTCAGCCTTTGGACTTCCTCAAAAAATGTTTTGGAACTTTCTAAGTCATTTAATACAAAGCTATTGTATATTTCAATTTTAAAATGTTTATTAAAATAAATCTTAACTTTTCTGGGAAATTGCAAAGTTTTAAGTCATTCAACAATAAACTGCCCTCGTCCCAATGGGGTAACTGGCCCTCCTAAGAAAAATCTTGAATTGCCAACACAAAAAAGCTAATTTATTTAGATTTTTTATGTGGACCATAGCCAAGTTTAAGCAAATTAATTATGAAGGGAAATAAATGTCTAGAGTTTACACTTAAATTTCAGAAGTTACTAAATTACAGATACAGTTGTCCCCAGCATGCTTGTCTAAAATATTACTAATTTTATGAAAATGTATCCAATTTTTTATTGCTAGACCAGTGGATTCTTTTTCAAAAGGTTTTCCTTGTTGTGCATTAAAAATAAATATATAGATTTAACTTCATTGAAAAACATTCACCTAAAGGATTACCGAAAGGAACACCCGTTCAATTTCTCCTTAATGCAATGATCTACTCAACCAATTACATGGCAGTTGCTTCAATGCATTTAGGTGTGTGGTCCTGGTCAAGACAATCTCCTGAACTCCAAACTGAATGTCAGAATAGGAAAGGTGATTTAAGCAATTTTGAGCGTGGCATGGTTGTTGGTGCAAGACGGGCCGGTCTGAGTATTTCACAATCTGCTAAGTTACTGGGATTTTCACGCACAACCATTTCTAGGGTTTACAAAGAATGGTGTGAAAAGGGAAACACATCCAGTATGCGGCAGTCCTGTGGGCAAAAATGCCTTGTTGATGCAAGAGGTCAGAGGAGAATGGGCCAACTGGTTCAAGCTGATAGAAGGGCAACTTTGACTGAAATAACCACTCGTTACAACCAAGGTATGCAGCAAAGCATTTGTGAAGCCACAACACACACAACCTTGAGGCGGATGGGCTACAACAGCAGAAGACTCCACCGGGTACCACTCATCTCCACTACAAATAGAAAAAAGAGGCTACAATTTGCAAGAGCACACCAAAATTGGACAGTTGAAGACTGGAAAAATGTTGCCTGGTATGATGAGTCTCGATTTCTGTTGAGACATTCAGATGGTAGAGTCAGAATTTGGCGTAAACAGAATGAAAACATGGATCCATCTAGCCCACATAGATATAGCTAATGTAATTACACACACCCAATCCCCTCAGCCCCGGGTCTTCTTTCTGAGCCCCGGGAGTTTTTAAAATCTGGTGAGGCGCCTGGATTACACCAGCAAGTATGGAAGATAAATGATAGGCGCCTTCCATTGAGGAATTACTGCCAAGCCAAGAAGTGAACTCACTTACACCTTTTGTCAGTACATGCTGTAAAACCACTATACCATACATCTGTGAAATTGTGTTTACGGGTAAAATCTCTACATTTTTGTAAGTTTCTTTTAAATATGTGATTTCTTTTAAAAATTAGAAAAACATACTGTAATTGATTATCTATTGTTCGATGCAAAGCGTATTGTAGCTGGACATTAATCATTAACCTAAGTAAATATTTTTTTTAAGTCTAACACATTATATAGGTGAACTTTGTATATTTGTTAATATCAACAATATATAGGCTTTGCCGTGATTCGAACCAGGAACCTCTTGTTTTTAAGCCCAGTGACTTCTTCATTAAGCTATGCTGCCTCTACACTAGCTACAGAAAATATCTGAATTAGTTAGTGTACCATGGAGTACACACATTCATTTATTTACTTAGAATGCAGCTAATATCTTTAAAACAGATTTTTGGTGAGATTCTCCTCGAAACGTGATGTCTCTTTCCATACAATAATATATATAAAAAAACGATTTGTCTGTTTGAATATAGTAAAATGCTATCTAAACATTGTGATCAGATCACTTAACTGGCTGCATTTACAGAGTATATCTGTCGCCACTATCTGTCTGTAATAGTCCATTACATGTTAACTTATTGCATGGTGTTTTGACACTGTAAAAATCTAGATAAGAAACATCTGTACTTCCGTTATTGAAGTTACAGGTGCCCAATCTGCACACAAAGATTTGCTGGAGACCGACGTGGCAGGATTGATCGAGCACAAGGGGGTCTAATCCATTACTAGCAATGTGTACCCAATGAAGTGGCCGGTGAGTGTATATTTACTTGACAAATATTAGACAACATAATAATTTGTTGTATTTTATAGGGTCATTGGGAAAATCTGTTTTGGCTAAAAACAAAAAACACAATAACAAAGTGGCTCTAAACAAATTTAGAGGCCATGTTTTATCGTGATGTGACGGTACTTTATTTTTCTATTTCAATTTTAACATGAACACATGCCCATACAAAAAACCTTTGATGTAATTGTCAACAGTCATTTTGGAACTAAACTATTAAATAATTAAATTACTTTAGCTGTAATTCATATGTGCTTATACTACCAACATATTGTTCAATGTTAAAAAATAAATAAATCTTCGAGATTAATACATTTTCTCTGTCAGTTTTTGCTATGGTATTCTTTTAGTATCGTGTAATGTTTTGGTATCAAGTATCGTTTCTGAATCCAATATTTTCATACCGAAACTGGTACATGGTATATGGTGCTTATGTTTAGTGAGTTATGTGAAGCCATATAATCACAGTTGTTCTTCTTGTAGCATACTGCACTTTCCTTAATCAACGTGTACAGTACACTGCTCCACCCTATGAATAGTATCTACAGCAATAGATAGCAGGGTACCACTGGAGCTCAGGGAAATGCAGGCTCTACTTACCACTTTTCTTGTCCATGGCTCTAGTTGTTCAGGGTCATGGACTTACTTCTCTACAGTCAGTTGGCAACCTGGAATAGAATAAATCTGTGAGCAACTGAAATAACAAAATATCAACACTGGCTAGCTGCTTGTAGTGCAACAACAGTTATTATTTGAACAAAAGTTTACATTTGTATTGAAGATAAGAGCGTAGGTTAAGTTATTGCTCCTACAGAGCAGGGGTTCCAAACCCTCTCCTCGGGACCCCCCAGACATTGACTCAATTAGTCAACTACATATTAACTCTTTGGATAATTGAATCAGCTGAGCCATTTCAGGGTTAATGTCTGGGGGGTCCCGAGGACCGAGTTTGGAAACCATGCTATAGAGGGTTAAACTAGTGACCCATGGTACTGTAGATTGTTGGTGAAAATAAGAGAAACACAACTTTTCCCCAGTGTAATTGTTTTACAGAGAGAGATCCTTAGTGGCCATTTAAAATCACCACAACAAATACAAGGGCTTCAGTTTCATCTAAGTAGGAACATTTTCCATCTGGATGCCATTTTTTGTCATTTGTTCCAGTTGGAGCTGCCAGGAAACGAGAGCTCATTTAACAATGGCTTTGCATGAGGCAAAGGAACAATACAGACTTCAGTCACAACAGAGTATAGTATTTGCTAGCCACCAAATTCAAGGAAAGTTGTAATCAGGCATACATCATTTATTGAAGGCAGACGCTTCCACACAGGTGTGGCATTACGTAATGTATACAATTATGGTTGGGCCCAGATGCCCATTATTTTGTCTACCAAAAGGATCTTTTAGACTTTGACGGAGAGGTGACTGTTTGGGTACGTTTAGCAGGAGCGTTGGTGATGCTCAACTTGCTGATGTGTCGCAATGTGCAATTTTTGTCTCAATCAATGCCTGAGACAGCACTTCCCACCACAGTCAACAGAACAGACTAATAATACACACAGAGGCAAGAATGTTCCCACAGCCGAAATCAAGCTATGTGAACCCTTAGAATAAAGCATAAATGCCAAAGCAATTCATTCAGGTTATTCACACAATTTCCATGCAGATTTGTGCCAGTGGAAAAATACCTGCTACTTAGAAAGACACAGTCACTATCTGAGCCTGGAGCCTTGTTTTAATGAGGGATGGAGTATGAACTTAAACCTGGCAGGTGGGTGTCAAGTTCACATCAATCAAACTACCGTTCCTGAATTATAAGTAGATACAGTCAAACAACAAAATGTCAGGGATACTGCTAGTAGGGATGCTGCTAGTAGGGATGCTGCTAGTAGGGATGCTGCTAGAATAGGATGCTGCTAGAATGCGATGCTGTTAGAATGCGATGCTGCTAGAATGGGATGCTGCTAGAATGGGATGCTGCTAGTAGGGATGCTGCTAGAATGGGATGCTGCTAGAATGGGATGCTGCTAGAATGGGATGCTGC
>JACXGM010018041.1:0-19331 GCA_016801145.1 Umbra pygmaea | reverse complement strand
GGAGACATACCTGCTCGTAGGGGCGGGCTGACGCTCATAGTTTTCCCGCAAGGCTGTTGCATGCGTATTACGTGATGACAGATTAGCTCGTCCATATTGTATACTGAGCGTGACTCGGAGTGTCTCAGGTTAGCTACCTTGGCGGATCCAGAGTTCACGCGGACTAGGCCTGTTTTGACCTTGCTCAGCTAACAATTAAAACACATGGAGTCAGATTTATAGATATTAAATATCTACGAGGCAACTAACATCAATAAGATCATTCTCCACGCTTTCTATTAAGCTACTATCTACCTGTTTAACTCATAACATTGCCCCCCAAAAGGGAAAAGGAAATATATCATATATTAATGTATTAATTTATTGTGCATATTAATGGTATAATATTCTCCTAATTTCCCATAACTACACAGCCAAGTGACTGCTCAACTAAAATAATTTAAGCCGACCCAGAGACTATCAAGTAAACAATCTAATAGTGAAATCAGCAGGATTCCCCATCCCTACAAATATATAGAACATAAAAACCTGCCCATCCAGGGAAAATAATGCCCCCTGCTGAGCTCGGTCTGACACCGGCTCTGACTACTCAGGGACATGCACAGACATTTTGAGGGGCAGGGGCTCAAGTAAAAAAAGGGCACTTCTCATAATTACTTTTTTTTGATTTTGTTTAAACAAAAAAGTATATATATTAACACAACTCTGACTTCCTTTTTTCAAAGATGTCTACAAAATAATCATTTCACACAGAAACCATGGGCGTGTTTTATTAATCATTTGTTTATTTTTGCACAAGGCACTACATCATTTTAATTATTTTGGTGTTATCAGAATATATAACACTTTAAAATCAACACAAATATATACTGAAAAGGGCTGTTGCTGCAGTTTTCTGTTGTGCGAACTTATTCAATAGAATTAGACTTCTAGAATGTTCTTTCCAGTGAAAAATATAATATTTTCAATTTAGTAGTTTTTCTTATCATAGCCTACAAATGTCTTTTCCTCGATTTATTGAAGCCTATATGTAAAACTACTGTCTATGTGTAAAACGCATTAACAGCTGCACAGCCAGCACATTGAGCGTCTGGCTCGCTCATAGGCTGCGCTGCGGCAACTGCACATCCAATGGCGCGGGCGCCACTGACGTGCGACCAATGAGCAAACTCTATGTCATTATACGTCAGAGCCCGCCAAGGGGGCGTGGGTGGCCTCAGCCTATAATAGTCCCCGAATTTGCCATTATAGCAGGTCTTTGTTCATTCATAGTCTGTCTGACCTATATTAGAAGCTATGTATATCTGTCATTGATTTGCACTAAATTGATTTTCAAAAATACGGAACAAAGTGCGTTCTGTATCCGTTCAATACGGAACAAGACTTTTATATGTCAAATACGGGACGATTCCGTATTATACGGAACGGTTGGCAACCCTACTAGTAGCTCATGAGGCATGCATGCAGAGGTGGGTAGAGTAGCCAAAATCTGTACTCAAGTAAAAGTAAAAAGTAGCAGCCGTAGAAGTTACTTGAGTAAGAGTAAGAAAGTATTCGATGAAAAAACTACTCAAGTAGTTAGTTACTAGTTACTTTCGAACTGATTGATAAGAAGCAAAAACCCTGAATTTCAGACTACTTGGAGCGCTTTCACATAACTCTCCTTGAAAGTTTAATTGTTCTGCTTACAATCTTTGCTTTCAGGTCATTTGAGAGTTGTTTTGAGGCCCCCATGTTGCCACTCTATAGAGAGTTAAAGAGAACAATTTGCAATTGGCAACCTTAAATGATTGGATGCACCCAAATGTATGCACCTGTCTATTTTCGTTTTGATGCATATTGCACATTTTCTGTTAATCCAATGAACCTCATTTCACTACCAAAACATGTCTGTGTCCTTGCGTTATTTGATTGATGAAAATGAAATTGCTGATCCAAACACCCAATTATTTACAAATTCTTTAGGTACGAATAAAATACAATCCCGTTTTTGTTTGTATGTATTTTCTACACTTTAGTGAGGTGTCTTTCCGGATTTGTGTATAAATGCAAGACGTCACATTAGGCTATTCAATTTGTTTAGGTTTTCTGAAAAAAAGGATATTAAAATGTACTTTTGTTTTTGAACGTGTGTTTCACAAGATTTGTCATTGCTTGCACAAGAGCGCATCTGAGGAAAAAAACTCGGACAATGTGTGAATTAATATTACAATAAGGGAAAAGTGCCCAAAGTTACTAAATTACCATTAATAGTGTTCAAATATAGGCATCATTGTGACACTTACCGCTACATGTTTTTCCAGGTTGGAGCTGGAATTCTTGTATGTTGAGATGTCAGTTCGTTTTGGTGCACACAGCATGCATCATGATTATGAACTATTCTTTTTGACGTCTTGTAGTGAAAACATAGGTTGCGTCTCAATACGCAAAGTATGCATACTAAATAGTATGCCAGACTACGATTAGTATGTCCCAAACCATAGTACGCAAATATAGTATGTCAATAGTCCCCGGATGGTCTACTATTTCCGGGGGATTTTCGAAGATTTTTTGGGCTGATATAGCCCACAATCCTTTGCGACACAGAATAGGAGGGTTTTTTCCCGAAGTCGAAATTCTTCTTTGGCTGTGTTTTAAATGTAAGTATCCAAAAGTTAAGTAATAATAACCGTGTCATTACATGAGTTTTTGGTTATTGTACCAATATTAAATACATTTTAAATGAAATGCCAACAGGTTGTGCCAAATGTTTAATGTTTAAACTTTGCGGGCTTCATCGCTTGTGAAAGTGCGTCTAATTTTAGATGCAACGTTATGACGCGTTAGTATATCCCCATGCTAGCATACTTGCTTACTATATACTTAACAGTATGCACTTTACACCACCTGCGTAGTATGTACTTTTAGTATGTAGTATGCATATTGGGATTCAGCCATAGACTGAACTTGAGGCCACGGGTGATCTGCCTCCGATAGCTCGCACACATCTTCCTCTGCTTTGCCCACCACAACCTTCCAACTAAACGCCACTAAATACAAGCGGGTGATTGATGCGTAGCCACCTCTCGCGAAGCAGGCTCTCCAATGTTTTGTGAGACTTGCGAACAAGTCATATTAACTTTCCATTTGACAGTAGCGGAATGCCACCGAAGGTAGCGAAGTCGGAGCTGCCAACTCTCACCCTTTTGCCATGTGACACACGCTTTTGCCTGTCTTCACACGCACACTCACGCCACACATTCAATTTCTCACGCAAATAAATCCAGCCGAGACTCGTTTGTTCCTTTTTAAAACTCCCCGACGGTAGATGGCGCTGATGAGCGCCACTGAACCTTGTGCGCTGCACCCAGATGTTAGCGACAGAAGAAGAGATTACTGCGAAAGACAACGGGAGAAGAAACGGTCACTACCTTGAGAATTCTGATGAGCTGAGTCTAGGTATGTAACAATTAAATGTCGTCCAATTGAGTACTCACTCTCTGAAACTTTAAATCTTGAAAGAAATTATTTGTTTTGACGGGGTTCAGTTAAGGAAGAAAGTTGAACATTGGATTCACAACCAGGGCTAAACTTAACAGATTACTCGAGGAGGGTGACATCACACCACAGCAAGTGTGTTTCCTGACAAGTACTGTGGACTGTGCATTTAAGAAGTTGCCACTGGAAGAGCCACAGATCTAACATGCAATATTTGTAGATGTACGGCAGAGGGCTGAAAGTGACAAACGATGCCCTGTACTTTAGGTTAGTTTTTTTCTTTAATTATTGTCTATTATCTTAGTTAAAACACCCTGCGTTTTATGATGAGGTATTTTCACTCCTAAACTGCACATGAGCTATTCTTATATAGGTTGATGCCTATATACCTAAAACTTAACAACTTGTAAACTCTACTTTCATAAATAGGTTTCCCCATCTCCTCCCATAACATGGGCCAGAGAAGCATGACCTTCTGGGTGAGGAGTTTCTAAATTTTCAGACCATGCCAATGATACCCTGCAGGACAAACTGAAATGGAAAGCTTCTGGGCTGAAATGGCAACCAGGAAACATAAGGTAAACTTTTTTTCCTTTGTTTTGTCTTTCCTTTTGGCAGGTGTGGTTTGGCTACATCTGTTGCTTAAAATTGTTGTGTGCATATATGTGTCATGCATGTTGCAAATTATGCATGTTTTATCTGATCAAAAATCTAGGTATGTTTTTCCATTGTGCTTTGGTGCATTTTCCATAGGTGACAGGAGCCAAAGAATTTGAGAGGCTTGCTGCCGTCACCAAGCTTGTCCTGGTGTTGCCCCAAGCGAATGCAGACAAGGTGTTTTCAGTTGTGGGACTGAACAAAACCAAAAGAAGAAACAGCCTAGCATTGGATGGCACCCTGTCCTCAATAATGACCATACAGATGGCCAATCTGGAGCCCTGCTTCAAATGGGAGCCCCCCCTCCGAGGTCATCAAGGCCTTCAAGAAGGCCACAGGCCAGTATAACCATGCCCACAGATCATAGACAAGGACTTTAACCAGCTTCTGATCTGCATCTGATACTGATTATGCCTCATTTTGTTGTTATTTTTGTAATGCATTAATCTGTTTTATGCTTGGAAAAAGTTGTACTGTTTAAGTAGTTTTTTTTGTTGCACTTGTTTGTTTATGATGGACCATTTGGTGGGCTTTGACTGAAAAACAATGTCCCTCCCTAACTAATCTTCTGTTGTTTTTGGCTGAACATAAATCATTAAGTGGTCTTATGAATACAATTATTCACAACATGGGTTAGGTTTATGTAAAAAATGTGTTAAATACCATTCTAATCAAAATATCAATCAACCTACCTACTGTAGGTCAAATTTTAAACACTGGTCTATGAATAAGGCTTTATTGTGGTACATAGGCATTTAGACACAGAAAAGTTTTCTGGTGGAATGTTAAGCTCAATTCTAGAAGGCCGTACAAGTCATGATTCCAAACATGTATCAGAGTAATTTCAGGTATTGCACATCTTTAGCAGACCACTCAAAAATCCACTAGAATGCAGGAAATCACATTACTTAATCCAAAATTTCCTGGAGATGGACCTTCAGCTATGTCTGCTTCACAGAATGTAACTAATATTGTCCATCTCCAATAGGCTGCCCCTATCAACGGCTTTGGGCCTCCCCACAAACCACCAGAATGCAGGGTACAACATGGGTACAACATCAAATTAATTAAAATTCTCTGATATCTGAGCCAACAACCTGCGTGTGTGGCATAATTTTTGTCACCCCTGACAAAATCTCACTCCAAGGTTTTTTGAAAAGTTGGCAGCTCTGAGCGAAGTAAAAGTACAGTTTTTTCACTAGAAATTTACTTGAGTAAGAGTAAAAGTACCCATCTGTAAATGTACTCTAAAAAGTACAAGTTACCGAAAAAATGTACTCAAGTAAATGTAACAAAGTAAATGTAATTCGTAACTACTCACCTCTGCATGCATGCTAGCAAGACACAGGTTAACTGTATTTGGCTAATTAATCAGCAGTATCGAGGCACTGGTAGTTTAATCTTTTGTTCATCGCCACTCACCTCAACACAAGCTAAGAAAAACTGCTGGGTGGGGCCGCTGCTGCTGCTGCCTGCAGGTGTGATATGTGCCGATGTGCGCCGCTATGCAGAGACGCGGGGGGGGGGGGGGGGGGGGGGGCTTCAGAACTCTTGAACTGATATTTAGATACACTATTCAATGAAAATATTTATTTGACAGGGAAGCTGTGCGCAAACAGGAATATATAATTTTTTCAAAAATAAAAAAGCACCCCAGAAAAAAAGGGCACTTTCTCTACAGGAATAAAAAGGGCAGGTGCTCAAGCCCCCTTTGATGTCTATGTGTGCACGTGCATGTAACTACTATCAGACCGGACCTCACGTCCATGAAACACTAACGGCATACCGAAGTCCCGACTCTCCCGATTGCCGCACGCACAGGGTCTTTTTCTCAGAAAAAAGTGGTGGGGACAAAATGACTCATGGCGAAATCTGGTGGGGACGCGTCCCTACCGTCCCCACTGTAATGTACGCCTATAAAGAAAAGATGAGGCAGAGACAGTACTTCATTATCCAATTATATATTGAGGGCTCTTTGTCCAGATGTGGTCATACAGCTTTCAACAAAATTATGCTTCCCACTTAGCCTGGGAGAACCCCGACGGACTTCTGGCAAATTTAGATTTGCTCTGCAAGTCAGTCTGGCCAAGAGCCCATTCAAGCCCATTTCCAATTTTTCCAAATCGAGGCACCAATCACAACCGTTGAGGCGGGCTTCATACGATTACGATAGCGCAGCTTTATACTGTCATTGGTTGAAGCAGACAATTACAACGATTTCATCTTCAATATCACTCGTTCAAAAAGCAGCGTCCAGCTGCGGATTGGGCATTCCCGTTATGACACAAGAACGCCCATAGCGTTTCATCGACCAATCGTGTTCGCAAGTTCAAATCCAGATGGACACTTTGTCTTTGTGTGTGTTTTGTTCTCCATTGTAGCATGATGCAGACAGGCTATTTTTACTTTGTGTCAATACATTAACCAGAAGCCTTACCCAAACTCTAACCTTAACCACTCTAAAACCTTGCTGTTAAACCCATGTCAAATACGATTTTTACTTTTTGTCATTAAATAAACCATGACATAAACCAAGTCTTACCCAAGCTCTTACCCTAACCTTAACCACTCTGAAGGAAACCTTGCTGGTTAAGCCCATCTAAAACATATTAAGAATACCTTTTACTAAAATGCTACATGATGATGCTTCCAATTTAAATACATTAGTTTTGAAACATGCTGAGAGACCCGAAAAAACAGAGATAATTGTGTCCGTGTACACCAGCGATATTCATTCCTGCTCCCGCGAGCCGCCATTCCGTAAGTTTTCATTCCAGCCCCAGTTGCGACTAACCTGAATTAGCGTTTCATCTTAATAATGATTAATGTCACGTGCTAAATTTGGTTTGGAACAAAACCCTATAAAATTGCGGCTCGCAGTAACATGGAATGAGTATCGCTAGTTGCTAGTTCAGCGATGCTCATTCCATATTATTATTAATTGCGTGACTATATCATGAAAAGAAATGCCGTGAGACTGCGTTGGCTAGTAACCTCATGCCTAACCTTAACTGTGAATGTTGTAATATAATTAATTCTAACCAGATTGTGATTCGAACACTATGGAATATGTTTTCCGGGGCATTCCAGTTTGCGAAAACGGGAACCCCCGCCAGCACGAGAACACCCATTTGTGGCTGCAGTTGGATGATATTGCATTCGAATCAGCTATCGCGTCTGTTTTAGGCGATTTGAAGGTTTCCTTTTTGTTAAAAACCGAGCAAATAATTACACTCTAAGCCTTCAAATCTAAAAAAATATGTTGTTCGCGGTCTTGCCGACTCGACAAAAGTCTGATATATCCAATTTCGCCGAGAGGCATTTGAACGGCGTCCGTTGGTGATGTATGAATGATGAATGAACCTTCCCCAGACCCACTTTCAGTCAGAACGGAGAAGGGTCTGGTGTTAACCAGGCTACTTCCCACTCGCAGGTAAAGGAATCTTTGTTCCTCTTTTTATAGTTATATGATATATATGCACAGCCTAAATAAGAAACTACTGTCATAACTCCACTAGTTATACCTCTGAAAATAATAAACAAAGCTCTTGCTCAGGACAGGTACTTAAAATACACAGGGAGAGGTGGAGAGACTAGCGTAAAAAATACTGTAAAACCAACTTTAATACAGCTGCTTGTATAGGTATTTCCCATGCTCTGGACACTACACTGATAAGACACAGCAAACCTTCTTGCCACAGCTCGCATTGATGTGCCATTCTGGATGAGCTGCACTACCTGAGCCACTTGTGTGGGTTGTAGACTCCATCTCATGCTATCACAAGATTGAAAGCACCGCCAGCATTCAAAAGTGACCAAAACATCAGCCAGGAAGCATAGGAACTGAGAAGTGGTCTGTGGTCACCACCTGCAGAACCACTCCTTTATTGGGGGTGTCTTTCTAATTGCCTATAATTTCCATCTGTATGTTTACATTCGCAAGGCCATCAACATGGCTGCCACGTCCCAGAAGGCAACACGGCACCCAAGCCCTATTTCCTCTGCCTTCAAAAGTAGCTAAAAAATATTTGAACATTTGCGCTACAAGCATTCCCTCAGAACGTGTGTTCAGTGCTGCAGGTAACGTTGTTACCTCTTTTATGTCCTCCCTTAAAGATGTTAAAACAATAGCCTAGTCTATATTTCATTTCGCATGTATTTATTTATAAACCTGTTCCTTACTATATTCAATTGCATTAGTCTCTGGTGTGTGCGCGAAAGACTCTGGTGTGTGTGTGTGTGTGTGTGTGTGCACGCTGGGGGGATTTAAAGCAGTATACTGCACTACCGCAGGATGTTTTTGCTTTTCAACCAAGTTAAGAAATAATCCATTACCCCCTCAGCCTTAGATGGCGTACAAAAAGTTCTCATTGCCAAGGTGTCACAAGACATCCATCTAGTCATCCGACTAGTTTTCCATACAGGAGAGATCTTGAAGCTGTCGTTACCAACACAGGGTTTGGTACAATGTATTAAATTAATATCATTAAGCGTGTTCAATACTTTTTTATTAGGAGTAGGAAGAAGTAAAAAAATAAATTTTTGGATCCTACCCCCTTTTTCTATTTTTATCCTTTAGTTACATACAAATATAATTTGGTACATCACTTATTTAAATATTTATACATTTATTTTCATTCTATCTACTGTTTCCATCTACCTATAACAAACGGAATAATAGCCCATCCAAATTAGAATTAGTATATAAGCCCTGAAACCATAAAGTCAGTATAGAATACCATCACATCGAGTCCTTTTAATCCATGCAATATATTCATTTTAAATAGTCTCTTAAAATTGATTATTGTTGTACATAATTTCATCTCTTCACTGCAGCTGTTCCATAAATCCACTGCTTTCGTTGTGATTCAGTTATATTTAGCTTTTGTTCTTATAAGTTTCCTTTGAAATACAAAAGTTCCTCTTAAGTGATGTTTGTAATCTCTCATTTGAAACACTCAATACTTTTTGACTGGCAAAATGGCAGACGGCAGAAACGAGGTGAGTTGTACAAAACCTTTCTTTTTATTAAAATATCAGTGAAAAAAAACATTAAAAAGTACTATTATTTTCCTGCAAGTACTTTTTCTATTAATCTACGGAAATATCTTTCAAGGAAAGAGTCAGCAGTTACAGTATATACATAGAATATTATAACCAATACACATTCATTATTGGTTCAGCATATTACAAAAACACAGGGTTTGATCAAAACAACAAAATGGCAAACCTTTTCTTGTTTCTACACAGTCTTTCAGTGTTATAATCTGAAATGTAATTGATTTAGAAATAATCAAAGAGGTATACTTTTCCACCCTGTTCTCTTTGCAGGCAATGCAGACACCTGGCCTACAGGACTTTTGTGAGCTGGTTCTAGTGTTTCCTTGGAAATAGTGTCCTTGACGTGATCCCCTCTTGTGTGGTGCTGCACATGGGGAGTTTTCGGATACTTCAGGGCAGTACATCGGGTTCAGACCCTCCCTTGATTGAACCGTGAAACATGTTCATCAACAGCATCCTCCATGTAAGGCCTGTCAAGCTGAGCACACAGGTCCGCTCGTCGGCATCCACATAAGGAAAGGGGTCATGGATGATCTCCTCAAACACCAGTCGCATCAGGTCAAAGATATAGTCTGTTGTGTGTGAATCAATAAGTTATTTTTAGTGCCTATACCATTGCACAGTTTGTGCATATACATTTAATATATATAAACGTACAAATTGTTGGCTCTGACTTCACTTGTTTGATGGTGTAACCTCCGCTTTTGGCCTTT
The DNA here is from genome assembly GCA_016801145.1 of Umbra pygmaea. Classification (NCBI taxonomy): domain Eukaryota; kingdom Metazoa; phylum Chordata; class Actinopteri; order Esociformes; family Umbridae; genus Umbra; species Umbra pygmaea. Next base: position 9,423 of record JACXGM010018041.1, on the reverse strand, counting down.
AGGAACACATGCACATTTGTTTCCCCTTGGCTTTCTTCCAATGTGGGCGCTCAGCATTCTCATTTAAGTGCATGGCTGTAAGGTACAACCTAAAACAAACAACAGAAATTTTGTAACAATTTTGAAAGCTGTAGTCTAACCCGTGTTGTTACAAGTGCCTTTTAGTTAGAACAGCCTGAAACTGAAATGATTAGCATTTTGATGGCCGGCAATTAGGCCTGATTTCCCCAGACCATTGCTAATGTCTCGCTCCTACTGCCATCACTATGTGATAAAATAGCACAAGTAAATTAAAAGGTACAAGTAAATTAAAAGGCATCTTTAACACACAGTTTACTATTCAGTCATACCTATTGATCAAAAACTTTCTACAGCCTCCCCAACAGAGGGTAATGCAATTGATTGAGATCAGACCAATCAGTGATAATACAGATGATTAGTATGTATAGTTGTATTCATACTATGAATAGTTTGTTAATTTGTTGTGAATGGCTTACATAATTGATAAGTACCCAGTACTTGGATAACACTGCTCTGCTAATTGCTACCCAGTCATAATGCCCTACATGTTTGTAACACAAACACAATAAGATTGGTTTTGTAAGAATAATTAGAATGGTTACCTTGGAGCATCTGTATGGCCGGCTGTGTCTTTTGTGTGTTGTCCTTCTTGTTATGTACTCTGAAATAAAATGTGCGAATAAATCTATTGTATCTACACTACACAGTTTTCAAGAGTTTGACTAGATATCATTTGAAATGATAATGTTAGTTGTTTCCACTTCTGTTGTTGAAACAAACGGGATCGACTTAGGTGGGTAACGTTACTGCATAGCAACCACACTATTATGATTCTGCTCAGCTTCAGTTAGCTAACTAAAAATAAATTAAAAACTCTACAAAGATCTGTGCAAACATGCACCGTGGATTGTAGATTTACATGACAACATAGGTTATTTATTCGAATGAAACACAGTGAGGAAAATTAAAGAAACTAAAGCATCACATTTCTACCTATGCTAGATACAGAATATGTTAGCATTGCAGTAAATGTTAGCGACAAAGTCATACAGCTTGCGTTTGTGATGACCATACTGTTGGAACAGCTTCCCTTTTCAGCGACAGCAGCTTAGCAAATCCTGCTTTAAATTGTCCTAGGTTTTCAAACCTGTCTTTGGTGAAATGGTTTGAGAAAATTATTAATTCAGTGTCGAACTTCACAGGGATCTTCTCATAGTACTGAATAATTCCCATGGAAGTACACAGAGCAGCGCAAAGCTAAAGTAGTGTCTCAGATCTATAGTACGTGACCTGCAGTCATGTTGAGAGGTGTCTGGCTGCAGACCTCACGTGTCAGGCTGCTTCCAGTGTCAGGACAGGACATAACAAACTTTTTTTTAACTTGAAGTCTTGTAGACTGCAGACAGATACTATTGGAAAAGTTTGTTATTCCCGGTCCTGACACCTGAGGCAGCTTCACACTGGAGCCTGCAACGGAAGCAGCCTGGAACGTGAGGTCTGCAGCCAGACCCTCTTGTTCATGTTCGTGTGCCAGAACACCAGTGGGCGTGTCTGTATGCAAATCTTGGGGCGTGACAAAGGTATAGACCAGAACCAAATAAGGTGGAGCCACAGAGTTGACATCAACTCGGTGGTTTGTTGAGATTCGCCCGTTTTACAGAGGCAGTTTCAAACTGTGAGATTTGCATAGGAAAGAAGTGTCAATGGGACATTGAGGTTCTCTGTATGTCCATTTTACCAACCGAACTGTTGTTATTCAAGTATGACAAGGTAAACTTGGTTTTGCATTCTATCACCCTTTTAAGGTTTTGCAATTCAACATATTGTTGTCGATTTATGTAGGTAACTATTTAACCAAGAAAGGGCAGTCCCCCTAATTCCATAATTGTCATTTCATGATCAATAAATTGTGGTATCTTATCTAGATCCAAGAATATCCACACTGCATATTTTTAGTTCTATTACTGTTATTTTTTTTTTTTTTAATCTTTTACAAATTAAATAAGTGCAAATAAAAAAAGTGCATATATATTTAACATACTGTTAGTTATTCATTGTATTTCATCATATGTATGCTTTAAGTCTATCTTTACCAGAGGACAGTTATTTTCATAAAGTCAGAACAGTAAAAAATGAATAATGAGCTTTATTCACGTTGTGTACATACACTTTACCCCAGTCTTATTTCATTAAATCCTCTTTGAATGTATTGATGGCTATATATCGCAACCGTACATCTCAGAATTTCTCCCAAATTATGTTCTCAGGAAACTATTTTGAAAACCTGAATTATGTTATATGCCAACATATTTAGGAATTTTTACGTTTGAACTGCACGTTTCGTTATTAGGCTATATTCGTACTTCTATTACCTTGCCCCTGCACATTTTGTTTAGACAAAAAAGCTGGAGATTCCCTGCTTTATCCAAATGAATTCATTGAACGCGACTATCCAATAGAAGTAGAGCACAGAGGAGACGGGAGGAAGGCTCCTGGTGAGGCAAAAATTGAGAAACTGATTGTGGCTATAGCCCACAGCAGTACTTGAGGAACACCCATCATTGTACAAATTTAGGGTAGCCTCGCGACAACACCCGACAGTTGTGTCGAACAAATGGATCTGTAACGTAACAATCACTGCTGATAGAAGGACTTGTACACACAGTGAAAACCGGGGACATTTCCCTGGACAGCTCCAGCCGAGCACCAAAACTGGGGACTGTCCTCGGAAACCATATATTATTAACATATATTATATATATATATATATATATATATATATATGTAATATATATTATCAATATATATCACCTTATTTTGTGGTGTATTTACCCTGTCATTTTGTGAAATGATCCCTTTGAAGACTTCCAGGGTTTCCGTTCGGCAGGATTATAAGTGAGTCCGTTGTGTTGTGTTTGTCATTATTACACACTCCGTTTTGTTTTATTGGTGGAGTGTCCATACCAGTCGTAAGAGCATGTAGTCTAGGAGGAGTTCCATATGTGTATAAGTATTTCCATGCTAAGCATACTCTGCATCATGCTCTGTGTCGGTTTCTGGAGAGTTAATCAATAAATATCCAATGTATCATCTACCACCTAGTGTCTACAGTCTCCTTCCCTCCATATTCACCCCACAACGTGACGTCAGTACCACTTTACCAAGTGACATATGTACATCAAAAAAACATATTTGGCTAGTCAATGGCTACACCTCACTGCAGTGGGAGGGCCTGACATAACTAGTTAATGTAAAAACAATCAATAATGCTTAGTTGATGGTTCTGCATGAGAGTCAGAAACAGCGATACGAGAGACAGATAAACATTTAGCGTATGGTTTATTATTATCAGTCAGTTTACACAACCAGTGGAGTAAATGAAATATGTCCACAATTATTATATAATGTGATGTAATCAGGTTCCCTTTATTTAATATTTGGTTTTGGTTTAAAATCTGTGACAAAAACATACAAATATAGAGACAGTCAGAAAATCATTTTCACAACACTGATTACTGATGTTTCTGTTCTTTTTCTCCAGAACAGGAATGGCAATATCAAGGAAAGTGCTGAGTATCTTTGTCCTCCTGGCTGCATGCTACATATCGGAAACACAGCAATTCTTGGAAATGTCAAGCCTAACTTCACAGGTATTGTGTTTATATTACTGCATGCTGTCACATGGAACTGTGGGAAATGAAGTTCAATATCATCAATTACAGGTGCAGCAGTCTAAGCATTGCATCACAGTGCTGATATCATTACAGTCTGTGCTTAAGCTGTGGCCAAGAGCCTGTAAAGGATGGAGCCCATTGGCTCAGCACCACTCAGTGGGAAGGAACATTGATTTCCTTGTCTCATAGTGCTCTACACTGTAAAACAGTTAGTCAAAAATTTACAGTAACTTACTGGCAGCAAAGGGCAAGTGATCATGTAATTTATTTTACAGTACAGTTACCGGAATTCATTTTACAGTGTAATAAATGTAAATGTAATTTACCTGTACCAAGTCTGTTACTGTGTTTTTAATAATAATAGTAAGTACCTTACTGTAAACTATTTTAAGTAACATTTTAATTTTCATATATTCTAGCATGCCTTTTAAATATGTAAGAGACATCCCAACATAGACTGGTAGTGACAGTTACGTTTACCGTGGTGTGTGGAGAGAGGGAGACCAGAGGCAGGAGAAATACTTGCATGTTTTTTAATGAAATGGTTTCTGGCTTCTCGACGTGACTAAAGACCAATGGACACATGGAATAGGCACAAACTTCAGGATATACTATTACTGTGCTCTTAATCGTGGAACTCAATTGTGGACAGAACACAAACTGAAATAACCTGGCAATACGCATGTACTCAAACATATATGACGTAGCTACATACTAACTTCACGTCACCAATCACATCTTTTGTTTTGTACCACATTTTTTTATAGGCCTCCATAATAAAAACATATATCATTCTGAATATACCTAAATCATGAATATAAATAAAAGGGTGTTTGTTCTTAATTTTAGTAAAATAATTGTAAATGGATTTGATTGGTTTAGCAAAACGTATGCGTTTAAAACAGAAATTGACATGCAGCCTGCTGTAGGCTATGTATGTAGGTGGAATTTTTTAGGCTACTGTCAAAGTTCATTATGTTGTGTTGTGAGGTGAGGTGATGAGACTAAGTGGTTTATTCCGCGTTTAGATAATCACTGCCACACAATGCCTTTGAACAACCTTCTTTCTACTTCTCTCCCTAGCGGAAAACCGAACACAACAAATGTTGAAGCGAACAACAAAAGCTGACAAATTTGTATTTCGTACAACTGCTGAAAACACCCATGTTTATCAGACCTGCCATGGCAACTTGAAGGTCTGACGTATGGAAACATTTTGACATGTTAGTTGTTATTTTCCTGTATTGGCCCATGCGTATCCGATGAGAGCCACCGTGAGCAGATCGGTGCCTTCACTGTAGCCAGACTTTTGTGTTTTTACCATTTAGACAGAAACGCTTTTTTGCATTTTTAAGCCCCAAAAATGCTATACATCTGATAAAATATTTTTACGTTTTCATCCGTGAGTGTTCTCGTGTAAACAGGGCGTAACAGTTTTATAGGCCCACGATAGGCCGCTGCACTGCCCATTTTCCTGAAATGTCGCTCCTGCAGTGGAGAAACAATTTTTTTCTTGTTAATGTAGATTGTAAAATCATCATTTTGTACATTGTATGTGAAAAAATAAAGAAATAAAGAAATAACAAGTAGCTACCAATAGCCATGTATAGAATAATTGGCATAATTTAGCATTTAGATTGTAGTTGACTATTGCGCACCATCGCCTATAGGATTCTGGTTCAAAGGGTTAATCTCATTGCAAGGCAATATTTCTCTGTGTGTTTTGTTTTTTGTATGTAAAAAAATCAAGGATAGCATAAATATTGTTTAATTTTGTCCTATGTTTCTGTTTACCTTTATTAAACGAAATACTATGCAAATAACACATAGGTATTAGCCTAATAAGAGTGTCTGCAACCAACATTTTGAAGATAGGATACTAGGCTTTCACCGTTTTAGATTTTCTTTGGTCAACCAACAATCGACTGATCTCTGACAAATTACTAGTAGACATTTTGAAATAGTAGACCAGTAGAAATTTTTCTTCAATAAATGACACAATTAAACTATTTTGTTTGATGCATTACTGCACTATTGAAAGAAATAATCAGAAACAAATACTTAAGTAAAAAAGGTGATTGACAAGACAAACATAAATATACAAACATACAGGATCTCAATGTACAGTAGCTGCTGGCCTTTTCAGATTCAGCCACTATAACATTATTCCCTTAGGTTAAGCCTCAAAGTTGTTGTTGAATGCCAATATTATTACAACTGTTTGGTTGTATGTAACTGTGATAAATAATGTGAACTTGTGTTCTACAAATAAAAAAAGTTTAGCTGGCAAATCAGCAGAAGGCGTCAATTAAATGGCGCGTGCTGGATGGAACCTATTTCGCGAAAATGCACAGCAAGTTCCAGAGTGGGGACCTGTGTGTTAGCGAGAAAGAAATGCTTGTCTTGACAGGACAATATAACATTTGATTTGGATGTGATATCTTTAAACTAGATTAATCAAATGATAAACATAATTTTAGGAGTAAACCTGAAATCTGGCCTTGTCTCTGAGATACACAAAGATTCACACATAACTATTTGACTAGGTAATAACATATAATGACTTCATTGTGATTAGATCATTCAAACTGTTCAACAATAAAGTGCATAATGGTTTGAACTGGCGAGAAAATAAATAATAAGAACATTAGAAATTGAACAACAAAATGTAAATTGTGCCTAGTTAAAAAAAATACCATATGGCATTATTAGTGTTATATTGAAATGAGCAAAGCAAAGACTGTTTTCAAGTGGCAGCTATACATCATATTCAACGTCAAACTATATGAAAACCGATGTTGGCAGAGTTTTTGTTCAACATGATTTGCATCACATGTTACTTTGATGAAGTGCTTCCAAAATAAGGCATGTTTGCTAAAGGACTAACAACAGTATATTTAAAGATCAGGACAGGTTAGCATTAATGTAACAACGGCTGCAATTGCGCTAACATGTACAGTGTGCAAAAAAGATAAAATAAACAAACAGGCTAAATAAAAGGGATTTTTGGAAAGTACCTTTGTTAATATTTTTATTAGTTTTGTCATAATATCATAATATTCCAAAGCACAATTATTGTAGCTAGTTAAGTGATACAGGGCATCAGATCGCACACAGCCAAGTGACTGCTCGACTAAAATAAACTTAGCCGACTTAGAGCCTTCCAAGTAAACAATATAATAGTGGAATCAGCAGAAATCTCCATCCCTACAAATATGTAGAAAATAAAAATGTGCCAGTCCAGTGAAAATAAATCCCGCCCTGCTGAGATCGATTTGACGCCGGCTCTGATGTGTCTCAGAGGATACTGCGACCCGCCGTAGGGACTGAGCAGAGGCTGCACAGTTTGTGTAGACCAGCAGCATATAATTACAATTGGACCAGACCTCGTGGCCACGAAACACTAACGGCCTACCGGGAAAAGTCCAGATTCTTCCGATTGCCACCCCAAACCGGGTCTTTTTCTTAAAAAAAGTAGTGGGGACAAAATGACTCATGACAATCTGGTGGGGTCTCAAGGTAATTTTTTTTTTTCGAGAGTCCCTACCTTCCCCACCGTATTCTACATCTATGCAGTATGTGGCGAGGGCACAACGTAGCAGGTACTTTACCAAACATTCACTACAGGGAAGCAGCACCACACCAAACCACCATGCAGATATTCAATGACTCTGGCCATCATCTGCTCTACCGGGAGTTGGATAGAAAAGAGAGGAGACTGGCTGGAGGCAATTTCCAATCATCGCCAGCCGGTCTCACAATCAAAATAACTAAGATCTGAAACACCCCGATAGGACACACATTTTTACCAGAACCCAACAGAATTCAAAGTGCCTGGCACTGGTCATATAATACAATATAAACCATAGAAATAGAGTGGATAGAAAGGTCATTGAACTTCTTGTCGTGGTCATTCAATTAGTACACAACAAAATTATGACTGTTAGTTGGCACGGTGACAACATGCACATCAGTTTAATGCAGAAGTAGGCCGCTAGATCTTTCCAATGGAATGGTACACGTGACCATTCTGCTACATTGATTTGAATTGGAATGGCCTTTCTATCCATTCTATTTCTATGATATAAACACAAAACATATGTATCTAAATTAGTCCATGTCTCAGTCTTATGTCCATTCCAACCCACCCTGGGCTAGATGTGACATTTCCCCACCCCAGGGAGCTTCAGCACCAAAGAGGCCAAAAACAGCACCTGGTGGAGGTTCCGCTGGGCGTTGTTGTGCAGCGGACAGCTTCCCTGGCATTGCTGTCAGTGATCCCTCAGGTGGCAGGAATACAGAAGAGGACCCCGTAGACACCAGCGCTAATGGAGGCCCCGATGGTGTTAACAACGCAGCAGGGGGCCCTGTTGGTGACAGCGCTGGAGGGGGACCGGTTGGTGACAGCGCTGGAGGGGCTGACAGCGCCCTCGCTTCCATGCCAACCTCCCTGGCCCTATTGATGACTGCCCTCACCGAGAGAGCAGCCATTTCAGCTGCTCGTATCCCATCCCTCACTTACTTAGCCAGCTCTCTCTCTCTTGCCAGCCGTATCACTACCAGCCATTCCCTTGGAGGAGGGAGAGAATCTCCTTGCCGCTTAGCTTGGGGCTGAAAGTTCTTCAGGACCAGAGGACACGCGGTGGGCCAGGATGGAACAGGCAGTCCACCACACGGCCATAGCTCCCCCGCAAACTTTGCAGCCCGGCTGCTCCACCCGGTCGAGGCAGACATGCGGCTCGGGCGTGGCTGTTCCTGCTGCCGGTCTCAAGGCCATTTTGTTTTTTCGAGAGTCATTGAATATCTGCATGGTGGTTTGGTGTGGTGCTGCTTCCCTGTAATGAACATTTGGTGAAGAACCCGCAACGTCGTGCCCTCGCCATGTATTGCGAGTTAGTTAGTAGCTAGATCATATATGTTCGAGTACATATTTCTTTTTGTGTTCTGTGCACAATTGAGTTCCACGATTAAGAGCATAGCCTGAAGTTTGTGCCTATTCCATGTATGTCCATTGGTCTTTAGTCACGTCGGGAAGCCAGAAACCATTTAATTAAAAAACCTGCAAGTATTTCTAATGCCTCTGGTCTCCCTCACTCCACACACCCCACGGTAAACGTGACAGTTACAGAGAAATGGTTGCTGATCGATAACCATCCTTCTTTTTATGCCAAACCCACCTTGAATGGTTGTTGATCCATTTAGGGTAATAATGAGTTGGGAACCCCTCTCAACTGGTTGACTGTCTCCTTGGATACCAGTTGAAAGGAAAACTAAAGCCAGCAGCTGGTGTGCCCTCCATGGAGTGTTTTGTTTGGCCAAATCACTTGATGTGTTTTATTTTCAGGCATAATATTAAGAAACCAAATGGTAATATTCTAAAAAAAGAATATCAAACAATATAGAACAATATAGAGTTGGCTTCATCAGTTTGATAAAATATGGGGGGCCTCAAAATCAATTTCTGCTTAGAGCCCCAAAAAGGCTAGAGCCGGCACTGCAAACACATACATATCAATTGAAAAGGCTAGTGCCAGCACTGCAAACACATACATATCAATTGAAAAGGCTAGTGCCAGCACTGCAAACACATACATATCAATTGAAAAGGCTTGAGCCGGCACTGCAAACACATATCAATTGAAAAGGCTAGTGCCAGCACTGCAAACACTTACATATCAATTGAAAAGGCTAGTGCCAGCACTGCAAACACTTACATATCAATTGAAAA
>JACXGM010018040.1:0-19333 GCA_016801145.1 Umbra pygmaea | reverse complement strand
CTCCTCCAGACAATCTCTCGGGGTATCTAATGTCCGATTTACAAATGCCGTTGGCGCACCGCTTTACCGTCCTGCTTGGAGTCAATTTTTGTCGGACCTGCTCACATTGTAACGGTTGCTATGATGTGTGATTGGACAATGGCAGTTTTGGGGGAGGGGCCGGCGATAGGTCAATTGACTTAATGGTTTGCTTCCATGTAGACCTTTCAACAACATACTGTACTTTTGACAGTTACCTCTAAAATACACAGAAGTCATTTGCTTCTGCCCATTGAATAAATGTGCACAATACAATGCAATACACAGAAGTAATTAAAATAGGAAATTACAGTAAGTTACTGATAAATGTACAGAAATTACAAATAGTTAATTCAGTTAACAGTAGTCTACTGTATTTATAAATTACAGTAGGAAACTGTTGGAATTACAGTAGGTGACTGATACAATTACAATTGCTAACAGTTAATTTAATTTAAAGTAGTCTACTGTATTTATTAATTACAGTATGATACTGTGGAAATTACAGTATCATACATACACAATAACAGTCATGTTGTCAATGGGTGAGTTTGTTTTAGATTACATGGTGACTATTGTGTTCCTGAAACACAGATGGTATACTGATAGATGGTTACTGATATATGCTATGGTCCAGAAAATGTTTACATCATGATTTGGTTCTCTTCAATACATTTACAGTATTTAAAGTGAAAACCATGAAGCTTACTCATTATTCCATATGCTCCTGTAAGCCTCTGTTACTGGGCTTTTAATAGTGCACCTGGGTCCATGGACTGGCCCATAGAATACTGTAGAGTTAAGAAGCAACTATGCTGTAAACTACTAAACTGTTCTTGTAAAGTTGTGATCCTGATTTTCTAGAACTATTATGTTTTTCATTATAAATAATACCATACTGTGCAAAAGTCTTAAGCCACCTTAGAAAATTGTTTAAAGCTATTGACATGGGCAGTAGGTGATGAATTGCTTGTATAAACACCTAGTAACATTAGTATGAATACAAATCAACTTCAATACAATAAATAGTAAAAACATTTTCTTTTGATTTCTAAAATGTGATATATACAGATGGATAGAAGAAATGTAATAAAGTAATTTGAAGATACTAAGCAAGTTGAAGACAGAAAACTAGTTGGAGCACCCAAAACATTACCTAGAACTGACGAACAGTACATATATTCCTTTGAGGAAAAGAATGTAATACAGTGATGTGTCTGTTCAGCATCTGGCAGTCCATATGGCACCAAAGTACATGCCTGGCAGAGCATCACCAGGAAAGATACCCAGCATCTGGTCGATGCATAACAGACTTCAAGCAGTAATTTTGCATGCAAAGGATATGCAACCAAATATTGACAATTATTACACTACTCTACACCATGTATAAACTGTCCAATGTTTTTTGGTGCCTGAAAATATTGTTGCATGTTGCACTCGGAAATTGTAACTCAACCTATCTGCAGATAACAATTTAAACTAAAACGAGATATTCTGGTACAACAACATTCAAGACATCCACATCTGGATAAGAGAAGCCAGATATGTTCAGGAAACCCTGAATTTGTTGAGCCACCTTTCTGGAACACCCTTCTTATCTGTGGCATGTGCCATTAATGACAAACATAACCTTTAGCCACACCTATAACCTGTAACACCATTGTTGCACCAGAGTGACCAACTGAAACAAGAGGGCAGCGTGCATATTATCTTGCTCTCCTTACATTTCGGCAGAGTCAGTCTACTTCCTCAATATCATTTCATCCTGTGACTTAGCAGATTTTGTGTCATTAACAAGTTGTGCTGGTCAGAACACGTTTTGCAATGGTGGTGTGCAAAAACCCTGGCTGAGATAAGGACTTGTTTCTACCAGAATCCAAATAATTTAGTTCAAATACTCCAGTTAGGTTTAATGTTGACATAGTAGCCTCCTAGCAAAGTGGTAAAGCAGTAAAATGTGCTTATACTAATCCTATATCAATCATTGTGCCTTTGTAATAAACAGAACAGGACCAGGTTTCCACAATAATTGAATATAATTTATTGAACTCCGAGCTGTAGAATGAAGAAGGGCAAATCCGTTAGACAAGAACTGGGACAGGCAGGTTTTCTTAACACTATGTGGGAAGTCAGGCCAGGCAGGGTTCCATTGACAGGGCAAGGCAGTCAGTTTGGACCAAGGTCGGTACACAAACAGGGTAGTCAGATTGGGCGAAGGTTCGGAACACGCTGGAGAGAATGACAGAGCAAAGCACACAGGGGTAATCCAAAGGCAGAGTAATCGGTAACAGCAAAACAGGGTCAGACCAGGAATATAATATCACAAGAGAGCTCAGTACGTTGTCTCACTTACAATCAATACCTCACAATGGTTGTGAGAAAACAGGAGGCTTAAATACAAACAGAGATTAGCGCAGGTTATTAGAATTCTGGTGATTGAGACCTAACCTTGATGCTGTGTTCAAGACGATTGGGTTCCTGTTTGCTATTGGTTACAGAAGATGCTCTGCAGAATAGTGTTTCCTCTGGTGACATCACAGGATCCCCCCCGACGGGTGGCTCCCGACAAACGAGCCAAACACGGCGGCGGGCAACCCCTAGGCCAAGGAGCAGGGGAGTCCAGATGGTCCCAGTGGAAGGAAGAAAACAGGTCCGGGTCCAGCACATCAGTCGCCGGGATCCACAACCTTTCCTCTGGTCCATATCCCTCCCAATCAGCCAGGTACTGCAGAAATCCTCCACGCCTTCTCGAAGCAAGCAATTTGTTAACCGTCAATCATCGGTTAACCGTCAATCATTAAGGCAGGATCTTCGTCAATCATCATCAGAGGAGGAGGACACCGAGCCACCACAGGGGGATGCATCGGGCTGTAGCGCACTGGCTTCAACAGGGAGACATGAAAAGAGGGAGAGAGACGATACTGGCATGGCAAAAGCTGGGGGTATGTGACTCGATTAATGCGTTTAACAACTTTGAAAGGGCCGATGTACCTGTGGTGGAGCTTACGGCTGGGTAGCTGATAACGGCTGTCCCGCAGTGAAAGTCACACCCTCGGTCCAGGGTGAAACAGTGGTGTAAAGTGCTTCCTACTGTCGGCCTGTTCCTTCTGTGATCTGGAGGCCCGATCAAGGTCATGGTGAGCCGAAACCCACGTGCGAGAACTGCGGGTGAACCACTCCTCCACTGCTTCAACAGGAACGGTATCCCAAGGGAATAGAGGGGGTTGGAATCCAAGGATGCATTGAAAAGGTGTAATTCCAAGGGAGGATTGAACCAGGGAGTTTTGGACATATTCCACCCACGGCAGAAACCGGCTCCATTCCTAAGGGCGGGAGGAGCATTGCTGTCTAAGGTAAGTAACTATTACCTGGTTGAGTCTCTCGGTCTGTCCATTAGATTGAGGGTGGTAACCCGATGATAGGCTAACTGACACTCCCAGTCGGTCCAGAAGGCTTTCCAGACCCTTGACATGAACTGCGGACCTCGGAAAACACAATGTGCTCGGGTATCCCATATTGTCTGAAAACATTAAGAAAAACATTCTGCCAAATCCATGGAATTAGGTAGTTGAGTGAGGGGAATGAGACAACACATTTTTGAAAATCTGTCGATAATAACCAGAAGGGTGGTGTATCCATTTGATGGAGAAAGGTCGGTCACAAAATCCATAGCCACATCAGACCAGTGTCGGTTAGCCACAGGTAATGGCAAAAGTTTTACTGCAGGTAGTTGTCGAGGTGTCTTGGATTGGGCACATGTAGGACACAACAGCACATTATCAGTAACATCCTCCTGAAGTGACGCCCACCAATATTTTTGCGACAGCAATTGTATGGTCCTCGTGACACCGGGGTGGCCGGTGCTGAGGGAGATGTGACACCACTGGAGTAGTTGGGGACGGACGCTGGCAGGAACAAATGTCTTCCTCTGCAGGGTTTCTGGTGGTGCGGGGTCTGTGACTAGATGGTTCTGAATGAGTGTCAATATCCCATTGAATGGGTCTTACCATATAAGTGGCAGGAAGGATGGGTTCTGGTACAGCTGGTCTGTTAGGGACAACGAACTGGCGAGAGAGGGAGTCTGCCTTGATATTTTTCTCACCTGGTAGATAAGATACTGTAAAATTACGCAATTACGCACAGCATCAACCTTCTTTTGGTCCATATGAAACCCCCCAGAATCAGCACAAATCCCAGGAAGGACACAGTTGAGACTTTTCTCTGCTTTCACATAGAGACGGTTATCTTGGAGATGTTTCAGGACAGGTTTAACATGGAGCTCCTGTTCAGACAAAGAGGAATAGATCCAGATGTCATCGATGTATATGATTGCGAAACCGGTCTAACATGTAGTGAAAAATAGCATTCATGAAGGACTGGAACACTGCGGAGGCGTTGATGAGACCATAAGGCATCACAAGATATTCATAATGTCCCCGGTGCATGATGAAAGTGGTTTTCCATTCATCTCCTTTCCTAATGCGCACAAGATTGTACGCCCTGCGCATGTCCAGTTTGGTGTAGATGGTTGATTGCCCCACTTGTTCCAAAGCGGCAGGTATAAGGGGAAGAGGATAACAGTGTTTGATGGTTGAGTCCTCTGTAATCGATGCAGGGGCGAAGACCCCCATCCTTCTTCCCAACAAAGAAAAAGCTGGAGGCATCTGGAGAGGTGGAAGGCCGGATAAAGCCCTGCTTTAGTGACTCCTCTACATATGTATTCATAGCCTCTTTCTCAGGCAGCGAGAGTGGATATATCCGACCCTTAGGGAATACGGCGTCTGGAACCACCTCAATAGTGCACTGTTATGGTCGATGTGGTGGTAGGACACTGGCTTGTTCTTTCGAAAATACCAGGTGGTAATCGTTGTACACCTCAAGTATGTAAGTTGCTGGTTTGGCGTAACACTCCTCGACTGACGTGGCTCTACGGGTAGTGGTGATATAAGTTGTGAACTGTCAGACAGAGCCTGAAATAGCTTGGAAGGCTAGGTGAGCAAGGTGAGCAACCCCCCTTAAAGGTTCAGTGTGTAAGATTTAGTGGGATCTAGTGGTATGGTTTGCGAATTACAAACAGCCAGTCACTAACCGCCTACCCCTCCATTTGCAAACAAAACAAATTATCTACGGTGGCCGACGTGGTATAAAATATGTTGTCATCTGAGATGGCAGAGTAGCAAGTCAAGCAATGAGGTTTCTTTATATAGAGATATTAAGAAATTAAATTTACTTAATTATTCAGTTAAACCACGTTATTGTGAATGTTATTTTTACTTGTTCATCATTCTGTTAGTGTTTTATTCACTGACTGTCACGCTTCCATAAGTGTGTAGCGTAAAAGACAGGTGCGAAGGAGATGCAATATAGAACGTAGTTTCATGTCAACAAAGACTTAGAGAAAGCAAAACTGCCTCGTGGGGCACCACATGTATAAATAAAGCAGATCCTGGATAAACAGGCACACGTAACCGGAACACGCAACTGCAACAATAAACGACAAGAGTAGGCACGAAACACACATGCTAAATACTGACACAAATGAGGGCTAACACAAGACACCTGGGAACAATGATACAATGACGTCACCTACACAGAAACCGAACTGGAAGAACAGAAAAACTGCAATGCATAGCAGGGGCAATGGAGGGAGACAAAACATCACACACGGGGGAGTAACTCAACATAAACGGTCCACACACAGCCCACCCTGGGCTGGACGTTACACTTATTTCCATGCTAGTTAGTACGAGATAAAAAAAGTCGCTTTGAAAACATTTTTCGTTCAGTAGAGCCTTCTATCTGGGAAAAGCCACACTGATGTTTACTCGCCTACAATGCATTGCATTTTATTTCTGCCTTCGTCGCTCCCGTATTCGTTTGGCTTCATCATGCTTTCGAAATAACAATCCAACTAACGTTACATATTTTTTCTAACAGGGTACTAAAAGTTTAGCTGGCTAATATGAGCTGTTATGCTGTAGGCTAACGTTACTGTTTTGCAGTAAATAGTTATAATCAGCCGATTGTCTTACGAAAATAACCAGCACATTTCTCCCCATATAGCAGAGCCATAACATAGCAGGAGCGGAGAACTACATGAAACTATCCAACTACATATTTTTTCTAACATGGTAGTAAAAGTTTAGCTGGCTAATATTGCTGTTATAGTGTAGGCTAACGTTACTGTTTTGCGGTCAATAGTACTAATCAGCTGATTGCCTCACGAACGTAAACAGCATGTTTCTCCCCACAAAGCAAAGCCATAACAAAGCGAGGCCAGAAGAACTATGTTACATGCAATAATCCAACTACATATTTTACACCAATGACAAGGGAAAAGTCACTTCTCACAGTCTATGGCTAGCTTTTACCCAATGCTAACATTGTCAAACAATGTTATGTTTAGCATTTGCATTGATAAAGTTGGAATACCTTACCTGTCCAGCAGAAATCAGGCAACTTCGACGTCACTTTGAAAACATTTCGCTCATGCCTTCTATCTGGGAAAAGCCACACTGATGTTAACAAGAGATTTCTGCCTGCGTCGCTCCCGTATTTGTCTGGCTTCATCATGCTTTTGAAATAACAATCAAACTCTGACATTACATATTTTTTCTAACAGGGTACAAAAAGTTTAGCTGGCTAATATGAGCTGTTATGCTGTAGGCTAACGTTACTGTTTTGCGGTCAATAGTACTAATCAGCTGATTGTCTCACAAATGTAACAAGCACATTTCTCCCCAGATAGCAAAGCCATAACACAGCGAGGGAGAAGAAACACATGAAACAATTCAACTACATATTTTTTCTAACACGGTAGTAAAGTTTTAGCTGGCTAATATGAGCTGTTATGCTGTAGGCTAACGTTACTGTTTTGCAGTCAATAGTACTAATCAGCTGATTGTCTCACGAAAGTAACCAGCATGTTTCTCCCCATATAGCAAAGCCATAACAAAGCGAGGGAGAAGAACTATGTTACATGCAACAATTCAACTATATATTTTACACCACTGACAAGGGAAAAGTTACTTCTCACTGTGTCATTGGCTAGCTTCTAGCCAATGCTAACATTGTCAAACAACAGTTTTCATTTGCATTGCTAAAGTTGGAATACCTTACCTGTCCAGCAGAAAACAGGCAACTTTGGCATTGCTTTGAAAACATTTTTCCCTCATTAGAGCCTTCAATCTGGAAAAAGCCACACTGATGTTTACCCGGGATTTCTGCCTGTGTCACTCTTGTATTCGTCTGGCTTCATCATGCTTTTACTTCTTCAAAGCAGATTCATCCTCCGTCGGCTCTTGTGCTAAGTAATAGCTGTGGTCCTACAATTGTCCAAAATTCCACTTCTAATAAAGGAGAGTGTAACGTCCAGCCCAGGATGTGCTGGCGTACATTGAACTGAGAAATGGACTCCATGTATATGTTTAGTTCGATTTGTGTTTATCTGTGTTTCCAATGCAATGCATTGTAGATTTCTGTTTTAATGTGTGTGTCGCTTTAAGACCATTTGACAGCTCCTCCAGTTAAGCAGTTCCTAGTTAGAGTTTAGGTAAGGTAGACCCAGTGTAATAAAGATCTGTTTAATTAAAAATTACAATTAGCTGTGTTCCCCATTAGGTGTTTGTGCAATAGATCTCATTGATCTCTGTTTTGGCGAACAACTGATGTGGTACTGGTATAGCTGTATTATGATTCTGGAGTCTTGGTATGTAAAGGAAGTTTTCTGGATGTATGTTTGTGAAAAGAGAGCAGGTCTAGTGGAGTAATTTGGGGTACGCTCTATATATATACAGGTCCTTCTCAAGAAATTAGCATATTGTGATAAAGTTCAATATTTTCCATAATGTAATGATAAAAATTAAACTTTCATATATTTTAGATTCATTGCACACCAACTGAAATATTTCAGGTCATTTATTGTTTTAATACTGATGATTTTGGCATACAGCTCATGAAAACCCAAAATTCCTATCTGAAAGAATTAGCATATTTCATCTGACCAATAAAAGAAGTGTTTGTAATACAAAAAAAAAGTAAACCTTCAAATAATTATGTTCAGTTATGCACTCAATACTTGGTTGGGAATCCTTTTGTAGAAATGACTGCTTCAATGCGGCGTGGCATGGAGGCAATCAGCTTGTGGCACTGCTGAGGTGTGATGGAGGCCCAGGATGCTTCGATAGCGGCCTTAAGTTCATCCAGAGTGTTGGGTCTTGCGTCTCTCAACTTCCTCTTCACAATATCCCACAGATTCTGTATGGGGTTCAGGTCAGGAGAGTTGGCAGGCCAATTGAGCACAGTAATACCATGGTCAGTAAACCATTTACCAGTGGTTTTGGCACTGTGAGCAGGTGCCAGGTTGTGCTGAAAAATGAAATCTTAATCTCCATGAAGCTTTTCAGCAGATGGAAGCATGAAATGCTCCAAAATCTCCTGATAGCTAGCTGCATTGACCCTGCCCATGATAAAACACAGGGGACCAACGCCAGCAGCTGACATGGCACCCCAGACCATCACTGACTGTGGGTACTCGACACTGGACTTCAGGCATTTTGGCATTTCCTTCTCCCCAGTCTTCCTCCAGACTCTGGCACCTTGATTTCCGAATGACATGCAAAATTTGTTGTTGTTTTGTTGTGCTGCTTCTCTGTAGCCCAGGTCAGGCGCTTCTGCCGCTGTTTCTGTTTCAAAAGTGGCTTGACCTGGGGATGTGGCACCTGTAGCCCATTTCCTGCACACGCCTGTGCACGGTGGCTCTGGATGTTTGTACTCCAGACTCAGTCCACTGCTTCCGCAGGTCATCCAAGGTCTGGAATCGGTCCTTCTCCACAATCTTCCTCAGGGTCCGGTCACCTCTTGTTGTGCAGCGTTTTTTGCCACACTTTTTCCTTCCCACAGACTTCCCACTGAGGTGCCTTGATACAGCACTCTGGGAACAGCCTATTTGTTCAGAAATTTCTTTCTGTGTCTTATCCTCTTGCTTGATGGTGTGAAATGTTGGCCTTCTGGACAGCAGTCAGGTCGGCAGTCTTACCCATGATTGCGGTTTTGAGTAATGAAACAGGCTGGGAGTTTTTAAAAGCCTCAGGAATCTTTTGCAGGTGTTTAGAGTTAATTAGTTGATTCAGATGATTAGGTTAATAGCTCGTTTGGAGACCCTTTTCATGATATGCTAATTCTTTGAGATAGGAATTTTGGGTTTTCATGAGCTGTATGCCAAAATCATCAGTATTAAAACAATAAATGACCTGAAATATTTCAGTTGGTGTGCAATGAATCTAAAATATATGATAGTTAAATTTTTATCATTACGTTATGGAAAATAATGAACTTTATCACAATATGCTAATTTCTTGAGAAGGACCTGTATTAATATATATATATATATATATATACACATATATATATATATATACTAGTCGCGTCCACACCGAGGCAAGAGTGTGTGTAGTATAGATATATGTATTCGTTGTGCTTACTTACTCAGTCTGTCTCCTGCAACTACATTCCCATTTGTACCTGCATAACTTTATTAAACCATACCATTCGACAACCATTCTACCTGCCTGTGTCCGCCTCTCTACACCACCACCTGATAACATGACAGAGAGCTTCTACTATTACCTAATAGTTAGAAACATACAACTTCTTCTTCTGCTGCTGCTTCTTCTTCTTCTGCTGCTGCTTCTCTTTCAAGGTAGTGACAAAACGCGTGCTGTAGCGTTTTAAGGTAATAAAATCATAATGGTTCATTATGTAAGGTCTTTACACACCACTGAAAACATAGTTATGGATCTTATATTGCATTTCTGTCAATAGATCCTCAGAACTATTACACACTGAACCTTTAAAGCGGTGGAAAAAAGAAAAGGCTGAATAGCGAGTTGGAGAAAATACACTGACAGCATGAGTATATCAATATATCATGTTTAGGTCCTTTCAAGGGCTCCCCGAAATTCAAATTGATTCAAATTGAAGCTTTTTCCCATTATGTTCCACACAAAGGCGAGCTAGATAATGAAGGGAGAACTTTACGTTCTTCGAGTGGAGACTTCATTTGATGTTAAAGTACTTCGCTCTCTTTGATGAAACCACCGCACTATAGTCAGCAAAGACATAAACCTTGGTTCCACAGAAAAATAATTGGTCTGAATTAGATCTTCTCAGGGCTCTTTCTCTGTCCTGAAAAGTGTGAAATCTAACAATAATACCTTGAGGTTTCCTGATAGTTCCATCCCCTGATAGCCGAGGACCAAGACAGTGAGCTCTATCAAGATTCAGTGGAGCCTTGAAAACAGTAGTATCTCAGTTAAAATTTCAGCCGCGAATCCGATAGGATCTCCATTCTCTAATGCCTCCGGGATACCGACGAGCCATTTATATTATTGCGTCTACTGCAGGATTCCAGGTCCTCAGCCTTCTCCAACAGCCCACGGCTCTCGGCCTCCAGGCAAGAGACTGCACTCTCCAAGCCGGCAATTGTTTCGCCATATGCTGAACATCGCAGATCTAGGTAACCAATGCGATGGGCCTGCTGCTCAATGGTGGACCTGACATGGTCGAGAACTTTCGATAGAGGAGCGAGAGCAGCTTCAATAAATGATTTCAGCTGTCTGGACAGTGCAGCTGAAATGTTGGCCGAAAGTTGAAGGGGAACCAGGCTCATCCTCCGAATCAACAACGGAGGGCAAAACGCTTGGCGCTGTCTTCTTTTTGGATCAGATTTGGCATTATTGAGAGGCTGGTAAGTAAAAGGTTTTAAATATATATAAAGATAGCAAAAGTTAACTCCATTACGGAGAACTCATAAATAAATCAGATTGGAGCTTCCACACAGGCAACCGCGTCGTTCACATCACTAAATGGAAGTCCATGTGGAGACAGGGGAGGCTTGCTCTTTAGATTAGGACATACTGCAATTAAGTTGCCTTTTCTATGACAATAAAAACATTATCTCTTCATTTCTAGGAGCAGAAGGAGGGTCAGCTGAATAGTGAGGTGATCTAGACGTTTGTTGATCAGATGTCCTGCTCTTATACTAAGATGCAGCGAAATCTGTTTTATGCGATAAGGGACTGTTCAGCATGAATGGAATGGACCACCGGAGCAAAATAAGTGAGGGTCATGTCTTTTTATTCTTTGTTGAGGGGAGGGTCACCCAAAGTTTTTTGTAGTCTGAGGGGTCACCCAACTTTTTTATTCATAAAAACAGCAAAATTTCAAAGTGGCTTGTTTGGTGCATATTTTTCCTTGTAGCTCTCTGTCTTGGCCCCCCCTCGCTAGCAGATGGGTCTGACCCAACAAAAATTACTACATCCCGCACCCAAATAGACTTTCTCATTTGAGAAATGTATTTTTGGATAATGTTCAGCTACGGCAGATTTACCTATATGCTAAAATATACAATGACTGAGGAAGCCTAGTAACGAGTCCATAGCAACCAGTTAATGTATTGAAATTTGTTATTACCAGGCACGTGCACAGATAGACCTCAGGGGGGGCTTGAGCCCCTGCCCTTTTCCCCTCAGACTCAAAAGTGCCCTGTTGGCTGGTGTTATATTTTTAAATAATATTTTAAATACTTTTAATTGTATACCAGTCACATTCTCTAAAATGGATTTGTCGTGTATTTATGGGCCCTCCTTCACCCCTCTAAGAAATGGTGTATTCCAACTTTACCTGTCCAGGGAAGATAAAAACGATTCTCACATACTAATCAGTACTCAGCAATGCTTGTGTTTTTAGATACAAGTTTCCGGCTAGCGGGCCTATTTATATTATTAAACTTTTAAATAAGTAGCAAGCAATCTACAATTTGTGTTACAATATATTATTCACTGGACAGCAGAACTTACGATATTTTCCAACACGCATAAGCATGCTGTTTTGCACATCACACTGAAAATTAACAACGAACGGTGGGCTGTTCTCAGCTGATCTGGGTTGCTGTCTTCATTAACTGGCTCGACTGAGCTCAATATTAAGAGTTGTTACATAAGTTGCACATTGTTTTAAAGCTGAAGTTCCCCTTAACATTGGTGTATACAATTCAAAACATATGTATTTTGGTGAATGTGACTAAATATAAAGTGCAAGTTACACAGATAGGATAGCTCCCTGTAACGTCCAGCCCTGGGTGGGCTGTTGGATGGACCATGGTTTAGTTTTTTCCTTGTGTTTACTCCCTTGCTCCCTCATGTGTTGCGTTTTGGCTCCTTCTTGTGTCTGTTTCATGTATTGTTTTGAGTTAGGTCTGTTTGGTGACGTCAGTGTTTTAGTTCCCAGGTGTCTTGTGTTTGTCATTAGTTATTTAGTATTTAGCCCTCATGTTTCCATGTGCACCCTGTCGATCAATGTCTCCTGTTGCGTGTTCCTGTTATGTGTGCCGGTTTGTCCAGTATATGATTTGGTATAGATATCCGTTTAGCCCCTCGAGGCAGTATTTGTTTTCCTAAGTATTATCGAATAAATCACGTTTTGTCATTGCATCTCCTTCGCGCCTGTCTCTCCATTCTCTACACCAAAGGAAACGTAACACTGCCCAACAGTCAATCCCTGGTTTTTCCAGAATCAGATTATTCCAAATGCTATAAATTATTGTTTAGTTGTCAATATAATGTGCACATTAATCAACAATGCCTTTGTCATAGGTGTTCAATTAATTAGAGACACAATGTCAAAAAGAAAATCTGGTATTGGAAGACAAGGACTGCAGGCACTGTTCAGATCTTAATATGGTAATAACAATACTATTAATATGAATATATATAAGATGGGGGCCCAGATATATATATATATATTTTCATAGGGGCCAGGATTACTTGCAACCAATCTGAGTAAAATGACTGAGAATGCCATGTTTACTTCTTAATTAAGGAATACAAATGCATTGTTAAAACAACAACACTTACAATTAGGATATTAGTAGAATAGTCCATATGAATAAATGGTCATTTTTTATATTTTACATTTGAGTAACTTAGTGTCTGTCAGCCGCGGTCGGTGAATCTTATTTTGGGAGGACGGGCTCGTATTACGCTCAGAACCGGAGTGAATGGAATGTGCGCAAATCAAAAAAACAATTGGTTTTGTACGTTGCGCACCATTCCATTCACTCCGGTGCCGAGCGTAATACGAGCCCAACCTCCCCAATTAAGATCCACCGACCGCGGCTGGTGTATGTTCTTATCCAGAGCAACTTACAGTGAATACAGGGACATCCCCCTGGAGCAACAAAGTGTAAAGTACCTTGCTCAAGAACACAACGACATTTGGCACAGTCAGGGTTGGGAATCGCTTAGTTACTCCCTAACCACTGAGCTTGTCTATTGTAGACCCTCTGTCACCTAGTAGTTTGTCTATTGTAGCCTACTCGTAAGTGATTGGTTTGATGAACTGAACATAGCCTGCCTGAATTATATTACTTTAATGAGAATTTGTTGATGCTTGTTTAATGGAATAGTGTGTTAGAGGAGACTCTTGATGGAGTGTGATGATGTGTAAGATGAGAAAGCAGAGGTTATGTCATGTTTGTCATGATTGGTAAAAAAACAGTGGCTATCTGTACATCTTTGCCAAGCTCAAAACAGTACAGAAGGCATCAATAAATTGTTGGGGAGGGTCATGCCTCTTTTCCCAATCATTTTGGAGGGTCATGGAAAAACGTTTTGCTGGCGAAGGGATGGTCAAGTCTATTTTGACTAAAGATCACAAAACCTCTCCTGTACACCCTTAAATAAAAAAGTCCCTAACATATACTCATCTCCCAGGACTGCTGCCTGTGCCAATGTCGCCACCTTGTGTTCATTAAGGTGCATCACAATCTTTTCTGGTAGGTGGTTTTTAGTCTTTCATTAAAATCAGTTCCCTTATAGCCTCATATGTACAGGCTTTGCTGGCCGCACACCAGCGGTCAAATAAGGACTCTTTGTCCCTTGCAAATTCTATATATGTACGGCTGAGGAATTTCTTGTGGTGCCTAAAGTGTTGCCTGGCACTAACTCATATGACCTCAGAACGGTAGCCTTAACAGTGTCGTACTGCATGCTATCCTCTATTGACAGTGAGGCTGCCACTTCCTGGGCCTTCCCAGTTTATTTGCACTGAAGCAACAGAGGCCAGCTCTCTTTAGGCCAGTGTAGCACAACAGCTACATGCTAAAAGGCAAAATTGAGTTAACCTCTGACTCCCGGAATGGAGGGACCACCGCAATGTTCCTCCCCACATCAAAATGGCCTTCTTTTCCAGCTGTTGAAGGAGCTACACCAGCGTCAAGCTCCATTTGGCGTGTGTTTTCTGGCTTCCTTATCTGTCTGAATTTCCATCCTTTTCACTTCTAATTCCATTCTCATTCGCCTCAAAATGGGCCACACAGAGCCTGAGCCGCGCTGCCTCACTCCCTGAACTTTGATGGAACGGAGAGAAGGGTTCAAACTTCGGCAGAGTACAAGGAACAGGAGCCTCCCCGTCCCCCACCCCCACACCATCCACTGACCGTGCAGGGGAGGGAGTCCTCAACACCTCATCCTCAACCCCCTCTATGACTTCCTCCTCCTCATCCAATGACACCTGCTTCCATTAAGCCCAATAAATATTATTTTACAATCTGTAAAATATTAGCTTTTAGAGTATGTTTCCCCACCGCCAGGTGGTAGTGTTCTGCAACTGCCACTAAATCTGCCCTACTTAGTCTTCCCAATAAACCTAACAAAGGGTTATCCAGAAATTCTGCCACTGTAGACGCTGCCATCCTAACACTAACTACCAATATGCTAATGGTCCAACAATTAACAAGTCACACTCACTGCCCAAGGAAACCCTGCAGTCAGCGAAAGAGGTATGGGGTTGTGAATGCAAGCAAGGACACAGAGACAGAGCGTAATGTAAACAAATGCTTTGATTTTAGCCACAGTAAATATAAGGAGATGAGGAGAACTGGACGGTACCAAATCAAAGAATGTAAACAAAGTTCTGGGAGATGTAACACGCACCTCCCTGACTAAGGCCTGCAGTATACTAGCTGTTCCCGACCTGGAGCTTACCATAGTGACGACATGGGAGCGGCGTAACTATTTATACTTGTGCTGGTGCTCAAGACACTAGTTGCAGTCTTCTCCTGAACAGAGGTGTCGCAACTTAGGAGAGGCTACCAACTTTGATATTTCTACAGACTAGAAGAAGAAAAATGTAAATTATGGCAGAACTGGCAGCAGCATTGAGGTTAATGTCAACAGTGGCTAAGCTTATCTTAACTGTGTTGTTATGAACCATTTACAGTTTTATTATGAACCATTAACTGTGTTATTATGAATCGTTTACTGTGCCCTCAAACTCGTCCGTGCTTTCTGTTTCCGGTTTGTCGCACGCCGCTGAAAAAAAAGAGGGTGCGCGCCCTTGGCTCGCGCGGTCTAAATCCCTGCGTGCCAGCAAAATCTACGTCATTTTGACATCACTTTGGTGCGTGCTAGGTCGGAAACAACTACTATACTGCAGGCTTTAGGCCCTTCTTCCCCGATCGCTCAGTTTGGCCAGGCAGCCAGCTTTAGGAAGAGTCCTGGTGGTTCCAAACTTCTTCCATTTACGGATGATTGAGGCCACTGTACTCATTGGGACCTTCAATGCTGCAAATATATTTCTGTACCCTTCCCCAGATCTGTGCCTCGATACAATCCTGTCTCAGAGGTCTACAGACAATTCCTTGAACTTCACGGCTTGGTTTGTGCTCTGATATGCACTTTTAACTGTGGGACCTTATATAGACAGGTGTGTGCTTTTCCAAATCATGTCCAATCAACTGAATTTACCACAGGTGGACTCCAATCAGGTTATGGAAACACCTCAAGGATGATCAGTGGAAACAGGATGCACCTGAGCTCAATTTTGAGAGTCATGGAAAAGAATGTGAACACTTATGTACATGGCTTTTTTATTTTTTATTTTGAATGAATTGCTAAGAATTCAAACACATTTCTTTCACATTGTCACTATGGGTTATTGCTTGTAGAGTTTAATTTAATCAATTTCAGAATAAGTGTGTAACATAACAAAATGTGGAAAAATTGAAGTGTTGTGAAAACTATCCAGGTATTGACAAAATCCACATAATCAACATTAGGAGCATAAACATTGTTCAATACAACAGGGGTGTGCCAAATGGAGCCTGTTACAATAAGACACTGCCCATTACTGTCCGACATAACATTTGTAATAAGCAGTTAATTTGAAGGTGAAATTAGAGTCAGGTGTTCTCAGTCAATGGGATGACAATGAAGTGTGAGTGGGCATACTGTTTTATAAAAAAAACAGGGCTCTATCAAAGTCAGATCTCCACAACATGTTTGTGGATGTGTACCAGGGCATGAGGATCTCAGACAAAAAGTTGTATATGCTCGTCAGGTGGGAAAAGGTTACAAAAACATCTCTAAAGAGTTTGGACTCATGTCAGTCAGACAGATTGTGATTGTGCAAATATTCACCTGCACAGCTGTCTTTGTATGATTTTGCACACTATCATTTGCACAGGTATGCTCAATGTTACCTATTTCAGTGTTGTTGCTTTTGTCCTACCACTTGGTGGGATCGGACGCACTTGGTGGGATCAGTGAGGGATGTCCAGGAGTGCTGGATCGAGGGGAGAGGATCGGGTGTGAAAAAGGCTGTTGTGGATTAATTTCAACAGGGCGGAGAAGCATGCACTGGAACAGGGGGCGGAGGAGCAGACACCAGTACAGGGGGCGAAGGAGCAGGCACCAGTATAGGTGGCGGAGCAGTAGGCACCAGGGATGGGAGCTGGGTCTCTAACGGCCTTAGCTATAGCAGGTGGAGCAGCTGTCTCTTGGGCATCCTTCTCCCCCCTGGATGAGGCGAGAAGGGTGGAGCCCTGGTCTTAGGTGCAGGGTCTTGGTCCCCAGGTAGTTGCGAGGGGGGTGGAGACCTGATCTCGGGTGCAGAGGGCGGAGACCCTGGTTGAGGCGAGGGAGGTGTGGCCTCTGGCACTGGCATAGGAGGTGTGGCCTCTGGCACTGGCGTTGGAGGCGTGGTTGGAGGTGTAAACAGCTCCCCCATCTGAGATGTTGTAGACAGGTCCCCCAGTTGAGATGGCATTGACAGTTCCCCCACCAATATATTGGGGGTAGATCCCTCATCTGCAGCATAGGCCCAGCTGGTGAAGCAGCAGGCTGGTCCAAATCGTGGTGGATGGCCGTGCTACACTCTCTCAAAAACAGGTATGGTTAAAACCGTACCAGTCCTAGCACTGTCGGGTGTCTGGAGGGTGTGGGTAGCGATGGGAGGCAGAGGAGTTGCCTGCCAGCTTGACCCATGTGGTGAGCTGACCACCTCCAAAGCTGTCCTCGCCGTTACAGACCTCCTCTCAAAAGATTATCGGGGAAATCAGATGGGCCATAGCCCCATTGGAACAGTCTGATGGGAGGAGGGTAGGTGTACTGATCACTGAATGCCTGGAGATGATTGCCTGTCACCATCCTCTCCACCTTTTCATCGTTAACAGCCTCTTCCCCCCTCTGACCCTCCCACCATACCATAAGGAGGGGTGTATCGGAATTGAACCCGGAGGCAGCTGAACTCTTCCTCCTCTGTCTCCACTCCCAGCTGAGTCAAGCAGGTACTGCCTGACTCTCTGACTTTGTCATCAGTCCTTGCTGCTTCATTTTATCTTTTAGGTGCAGTATTTAATAATTAGCTGGCTTGTCGTGGGAGTAGTGTCGGTGGGAGTAGTGGTTTAATAAGGATAACGCACTTAGCGGACCACAAACCGTACCAAACCACCATGGCAGACTGGGCCCAAAATAATGGCAGCACAAACAAAGGGCTGGTTATATAACAAAATGTAGGCACGCAGGCCGGAAACCAATACTCATAGTATCAAAACAACAGCGTAGCAGCTCAAATACACAAACAATGATGCACACACACCTGAGTACAACAGAGTATATATGGGGATAGATATCAATGAAACAGAAAACCAGTGTGAGGAATAATGGAATTATGAACAGGTGTGTGTAGAGTACATTGCTAGGAATCCAGAATGTGGATATGGGAAGACATTTTCAAAATAACCAGAGGGAGGCGCCATAGTTCATATAACCACTCCACTCAAGCTGAAGGGGAAGTTATACTCTTACTGTACGTCAGCCGCGGTCGGTGGATCTTAATTGGGGAGGACGGGCTCGTATTACGCTCGGAACCGGAGTGAATGGAATGGTGCGCAACGAACAAAACCAATTGTTTTTTTGATTTGCACACATTCCATTCACTCCAGTTCTGAGCGTAATACGAGCCCGTCCTCCCCAATTAAGATCCACCGACCGCGGCTGCTGTACGTACACACCGCCACAGACTTGAAGCTCTGGACGCCCTGTCAAGGACGCTTGTCAAAAAAGTATGGGGAAGCTTTTGACGCTTTGGCCGCTTTGGCCGCTCTGATGTGGTATGATCAGACTGTAAAATAGGGCAGGACTAGCATACATAGCCTACTTAAATATATTGTGAGCAAATGAATTGCACTTCACCAAATCACCGAAGACACCAACTATCCCCGCTATTTTATCCCATGCACGTTTTTTTTAACTGGTCCCTATTGTCACACATGGGTTAGGGTTTTGTAAGTGTTGTCTCTGTGATCCCTCTGTTTGTATGAGTATGCTGCCCTCATGTGTCTAGTTTTGTCATAGGTTGATTTTGATTATTGGTTGGGTAATTGTTAGTCACGGGTGGTTTGAGTTAGTAATTAGTATGTGTTTGTATTTAGACATGGTGTTCTCCCCTTGTCTCTGGTCGATCAATGTTTCCCTGTACGCGTTCCTGTTTTTGTGCCTTCTATGATTTGGTAAAGCCCCAGGCGGCAGTATTCTTTTGTATTAAATAAAGTATTTTGGATTATTGAACCTTTGCGCCTGTCTCGACTCTGGAACGTTACAGATTGATCGACCTACCATAATGAGACAGCGAAGGAGTGCCTGCAAGCCCAGTGAGGGCTGTTCTCTCTCTCCAGGAGTGGAGGACACCAGGGGAGATCTCCGCCGACTTAACCGGCGGATCTGCAAGCAGGCATGGGCTATGGGCTACTCCCCGGAGGATGTTGCATTCGACGCAGAGGGAGTAGCCTATTTCGGAAGCAGCTGGCTGGAGGAGGGTGGTTGTGGTGCGGAGGTGGACGTGCCCCTGACGGAGTGGGAAGAGGAGTTGTTCGCCGGAGTGGAGGAGGACTGGGACTTGCATTGCTCAAGGGTTCAGGGTGATCGCCGACATGCTACGGCTCCCCGCCAGAGTGGAGTTGCGCCTAGCCTTCCCA
>JACXGM010018039.1:0-19335 GCA_016801145.1 Umbra pygmaea | reverse complement strand
TATAGTAAAATAAAAAGTGCTTAGAGCTGCTAATTGTATTTGTAGTTTGTTGATTTCCAAGTATAAAACTTGTTGAAATGTTTTCAGTGTGTGTGTATCCGTTTTTTTACATTTGACCAAA
This sequence comes from Umbra pygmaea, assembly GCA_016801145.1. Classification (NCBI taxonomy): domain Eukaryota; kingdom Metazoa; phylum Chordata; class Actinopteri; order Esociformes; family Umbridae; genus Umbra; species Umbra pygmaea. Next base: position 19,214 of record JACXGM010018039.1, on the reverse strand, counting down.
ACCGTGATAATATTGATAACCGTGATAACTTTGGTCACTATAATCGTGATATGAAATTTTCATATCGTCCCATCCCTAATTAGAGCCCAATTAAGACGTAGACTGCCAGGTGAGGCGAGATCATAACCAATTAGTGACATTCAATCATTCACGTACAAGGTAAAACCTGCAGACACTAGGCCCTTTGTGGATCTGGTTTCACACCCCTGGATTAGAGCATTCATGGACGACCTCACTGTCACCACTCACCACTGTGAAATCCATGTCCTTGAGGAAAGGAAAAGTAGCTGCCAAGTTCCGCTTCATGTTGGGAGACACCAGAAATTCATCAGTGTCAAAAAAGCCAGTGAAGAACCTGGGCAAGATTTTCTTTTAATAAGCCTTAGTCGATGACCGATACGGTCTGCTAATTTTCTTGAGCCGATATTTTGAGCCGATATAAATTGAGGGAGCAAAAGCAGTATCATAAAAATGACACGATGATAACAAATGTTACAAGTGTCAATTTAAAAAAGGAACATTTATTGAACTTAAAAAACAATATTTAACAAATAGTAAAAACGGGTGAGGTAGAACAAGTAAGAACAAGTAGATAAACAATATACAAATAGTAAAAACGGGTGCGGTAGAACAAGGGGCACTGCATGGTCTGCACGTGAACTGCAGTGTATCCAGCAACACAAAGCTACCTGTGCGGACGCCTGTCTGTAAATAATGGCGGGAAAATCGGTGAACGCAGCAGCCGTGTATTGGCTTTTACATGTAAAAACGCGAATATCGGCTCAATACATTGGCCGGCCGATAAAATCAGTCTATCACTAGTCAACATGTTCAGCGATCATTCAGTAGATTTGAAAGTAATGCCTCAAAAGTAGTGACGGGGACATGGACTCAAGTTTCAGGGATTTCTGTAAATTGTTCCAATTGTTAGCAGCAGAGAATTGGAAGGAGAAGCGGCCAAATGAGGTGCACGCTTTTGTAGCGACGAGAGATATATTCCTGGTCAAGTGCAAGTTGAGAGTGGGTGATGCTATGGATATTAATGAGCTTAGGTATGGTGGTGTTTTGCCTTGTAAGGACATGTAGATGAGGTGGTACCAGTAGTTCAGGCGCCGGGTGTGTAATGAGGACCATCCCACTAGTGAGTAGATGTTGCAGTGGTGGGTGTTGTATGGGGCATTGGTAACAAAACGGATGGCACTGTGGTGTACTACATCCAATTTCTTGAGAAGAGAGATTAAAGCAATTCTGTCACCGAAGTCAAGCATTGGAAGGATAGTCATTTTGACAAGGGCTTGTTTGGCAGGAAGGGTGAATGAGGCCTTGTTGCGGAATAGGAAGCCAATCCTAGATTTGATCTTGGACTGGAGATGGTTTATGTGGGTCTGGAAGGAGATCATTGAGTCTAGCCAGACCCCTAAGTATTTGTCATTTTTGACATATTCCAGCTCAGACCCATCCAGATTGGTGATGTTTGTTGGGCAGGCAGGTGCAGAGTTAGACCAGTTGAAGATCATACATTTGGTATTACCAGAGTTCAACAAAAGTTGGAGGCCACAAAAGGAAAGTCGTATCATCAAAGCTCATTCTGAAGTTTTCTAACACAGTTTTCAACGTAGGGCCAGATGTATATAGAATGGTGTCATCTGCATAGAGATTGATAAGAGAGTTGCCTGCAGCAAGAGCGACATCATTGATGTGTACATAAAATAAAGTCAGCCCAAGGATCGAACACTGAGGCACCCACATAGAGACAGCCAAAGGTCTGATTTTTGTGGTCCATGAAATATATCAACACTTTGTGGAGGATGTTAAATTAAATAACTTTGAACTTAGGATATGAAAATTCATCAGGGTCTACTTCCATTTCTAAAGTAATGGTTCACCCAAAAAACAGGTTATGGTTAAAGTCTGAGGCATTTCATTCCAGTAATGTATTCTTAATGAGAGGGTCTTCATAAGTAACTCACAATAACTGTACATGTTGGCAGATAAAATTAGAATGGTTTGTAGACCCTGATGCATTTTGGACAACAAATTAAATACTCCTTCATCTACTAGGCATTAAGCTTATGTGGCTCCTCGCTTTTCCTTAAAACTCACTATTTATTCCACCGTTAGTTAACAAGGCATGTTGAATAAGTACCGATTTTTGCAGCAACGACCTTGATGTAATTATTCTTAACTGTCTTGCTTATGGTCCGACAAGAGTTCACCTTGGGGGTTGGGGGATTGAACCACAGGCCCTACAATCCGATGCCCTAACCACTAATGACCTAGGCCTAAACATGTTTTTCCCTCTCTATGCCATTGGACACTTTACAAGTAAGAAAAAATATGCATCCCAACGACAATGCAAGGGTTGTATTGTCATTGTTTCTTGTTGGACTACATATTTGTTTATCATTTTAATGTAGTGATGTTTTGCTTCTCATTGTTGTGAGGTGCTGTGCCATTTCACACGATACCAAGAGCATCTTTTACAGAGGGTATGGGCCTACTGGAACTTGTGTACCCAATATGGCATGTTGTAAATAGCTCTAAGTGTATAAATGGTTCTAATTTGATCCTTTATCTCTCGCTCTCACAGAACCATCTATTTTAGTGAGAGCTATTTAAAATGGCATAATGCTTCTGTTATGTAAATGATCTAGAGAATTAAAGTTGCTTCGCTTGTGTTTCTTTCTTCCACACTTCTAAGTAGACTACTGTGTTGAAACAGACCAGGACACGTTAAACAAAATGTTCTGACAGGATATTTGTTGCTAAGAACAGAGAGATTGTGATTTTTACAAATTTTAAATTGTCTGATTATTCTGGTTGTTGATGGACACTTTACCTTCTCACTAGCTTGTGCAGTTGTCTGGAGAACTAGATACAAGAAACAAGCTATTCATGTGTTGGTATTTTGTTTTGCTCAAATCCAGATAAACACAAATCTTAAACTGGATTATACAGATTTGGAGAGAAAAAGAAAAAGTTAAAAGAATGCTCCAGGCCCATAAACAGCTCTAAATCATTGTGCTGGTCATGTTTCTGACACGACAGTCACTAAAAACACCTCAGCACATTTGGTCATTCCTAACTCTGCCACCATAAGTGTCTGGAAATCTGTACATTTTCAAAACTACAAACTGTTACTTTTGAACAGAGCAAATCTTTGAATCAAGTCGATTGGAAAATAAAACAGGACAATTACAGATCAGGAAATCAACAGAATGCATCCAGTTGTAGATTGAAAAATGTTGCGGTGACCGTGAGAATTTCCGGACACTTGCGGTGGCCGAGTTTGGAATTACCAAACGCGCTAAGAAGGTGGTTTCAGTGACTGTTATGTCGGAAACATGACCGGCACAACGATTTTGAGCTGTTTAGGGTTTGGAGCCATTCCTTTAAGTGAGTTTTCATTTACCAGTTTTTATTTAATCTACATTTACAGATTCATTTTCAATGACTGAGGAAATATATGACAGTTTGGCATCACAAGACTGGGGCAAACTTAACAACATTTTTGGAAAAGGACCAGTGAGCCTGTGTTCAACTATGCAGTCAAATAAACTGTTAACTAAACTTGTACTGCAACGAATAGTTCAGTTGCCTGTTTACCTGTTCCTCTGAGGATTGTCCAAATGTATATAATCAAGTGTGATACTGCATTAAAAAAATATACATTGCATACCGATGGTTAGCAAACTCTCAAATTAATACATTCAAAAATGTTATATGAAAAAAGAGTTAAGCAGGGCTTAAGGTAAGTATTGTACCATGAGAACATTATGAGATGCCTGCCAAAAAGTTACTGATTTCAATTAGAAAGGCTTATTCTAGCAGACGTGTGATCTCTGTGTGTAAATGTAAATATTAAAATATATAACTACAAATACAAAATAATCTTATAAAGTATATTTCCACACAAGGATCAAATATGAAAATAAATGACAAAATAAATCATACTCAAGGAGGTCCCAAACAAGGTATTTGGGATGGATAAATTGGATTATCTACCTTGCCCCATAGCTCTTCAGTGACCCCGTGTGCAGATCGGGCGCTTGTAAAATTAAATCACTGAAGTATAGTTGGTTAATGTAATCATCCCGTATATGATCAGACTAAAGGCTTCTGTGTTGGATGAGCAGTGCGAAAAAGATTTACTGCCTTGGTGACGTGTGGTTGGATGAACCACATGAGCGCACCTCACCAGCCCGCATCGGTTTTGACAAGGTAGGGTTAATACAGAAAAATTGGACAAGAACAAAAAAGTTAAAGTTGATCTATTTGACTATAGCCTAAAAGTGATTTATTGTGTGCCAAGTTTGACTTATACAATGCAAAGACTATACCTTTGCGCGCCTCACAACCAATCTGGCCCTGGTAGTCATTGACTAAATTGCCTTTACTGACATCCTCAGACTGTTGTTGTTATTGGAGCGTTACCCTTGAGACGTTTGATAGAAATCAATAGGTTGTTTTCCTCATCTACATGAGTAGGGTCAGAAACAATAGCATTTGTCTACATTTCCAGAGGTCCCCTGACTCCGCGCCAGCAGCGGCTTGAACTTGTTGATACAAGCTTGGCCATTGTTTGAGTTCGTCAGGCAGTCAGTTGGTGCATGCTTAACACATGCCAAGCAGGCACGTGTCAACAGTTCAAGCTGTAACCCCAGGAATCCAGACATTACCTAGCTTGAGTTCTGGTTCTGTCCTTCATTTAGTTGTTCATGAAATCAATTTAAACTATCACTGGGCTTGATCACAGCACAACAGTCTTGGTTAACTCCTGAACGAAGAGTTTATTTTTTGTAAGGTAATGTACCATTTAACACAGAATCTTGACTCAAAAAGTAGAAACCTTCCGTCTGTGACTTCTGTGATGTTTGGGATGGATGTGTAATACTTTGTTTATATGTGCATAGTCTACAGAATCACTATGATATGTCAGTTAGCTATGAAATTCCAACTTTGAAAGCAAGCTGTATTAATTTGACACAAACCGTTTACAATTCTCTGGGACCCTTTTTGGCTAGACAGCACCTTTTTACGAGTGGGGAAAAAACTGCAGACTGCAATTTAACTTTGACCATTTACTTTTAATTTTCTTTTGCAAACATTATATAAGTGCAGAAATATATTATTTCTTCTGAAGTGACATGGCCATATATCCCACACATAAGCTTTCATTCTTGCTTAAATTTGCTTAAACTATAGGCAAGTTGTTAACTGACATAAGACGAGAAAAAATGTATTTGTAATTTTATATTATTATTATTATTATTATATTATATTATTTAAATAATCTCATATATACATTGAGTGATATTGTACAGTACATAATAATAATAATGCATTCAACTTATACAGTGCTTTTTCTTCCAAGGAACCCAAAGCGCTTCACACAGTGAGGGGGAAAGCCCACCTCATCCACCACCAATGTGTAGCACCCACTTGGGTGATGCATGGCAGCCATTTTGCGCCAGAATGCTCACCACACATCAGCTATCAGGTGGAGAGGTGAGTAGTTATATATGCCAATTAGGAAGGAAGGGGATTATTAGGTGGCCATGATTGAAGTGAGAGGCCTGGTTGGGAATTTGGCCATGACACCGGGGTTAGCACCCCTACTCTTAGTGCCATGGGATTTTTAATGATTACAGAGAGTCAGGACACCCGTTTAATGTCCCATCCGAAAGACGGCACCCTACGCAGGGCAGATGTCCCCATCACTAACCTGGGGCATTGGGAATTATCTTTAGACCAGAGGGAAGAGTGACCCCTACTGGCCCTCCAACAGCACTTCCAGCAGCACTGGTCTCCCATCCAGCGATCAACCAGGCCCGACTCTGCTTAGCTTTAGAAGCAGACCATCAGTGTAATATACAGTATGTACATATACAGTATGTGATGATGTTTAAATTACATTTACATTTTAGTCATTTAGCTGGCACTCATATCCAGAGCAACTTACAGTAAATACAGGGAAATTCTCCCAGAGCAACTTATGGTAAGGTGCCTTGCCCAAGGAGAGAACGACATTTGGCACAGTCGGTAATCGAACCGGAAACCTTCTGACTACAAGTCTGACTCCCTAACCACTGAGCAACCTGTTTCCAGCAATTATACACTTCAGACTTCACAACATTGCGGGATACTCTACAGTGCCTACAGAAAGTCCCAACCTTTCTGAAACGTAAACCTTTTTACAAATGTGTCCTGTCATCATGCCAGTTAATTGCATTGATTTGCAGGTAAAAACACAATAGAGGACATCTACAGAAACTGGAGCATGTATCCTGAAATTATGTGAATCACTACAATTTACAGCAGTTGAGGCCAATAAATGAGGTGTGATAGTGAAGGTAGGGGTGTATTTAAACTTACTATTATTTTTATTATTGGAGACATATCCAAATATGACATTTCAGTTTTGAAGAAACTAGCAAGTGAGAAACTAGCAATAAGTTCAATCACTAAATCCTTGAATGTCTTCATAAAAGATACATTTCAAGAAACTTTTTCAGTTGGATTTTGCCTAAAGTCTTATCAAAATTAAATAAAAAACATTACATAATTGAAATAAGAATAACTTATTCTCTCCAATATATATTTTAATATTTTGTTTTCTATTTTGTCAATCTTTTAGTTTTTTTGTGTTTGTATTTCTATTTTGCATGTGTGACAATAACAATGTTAACTTTACAAGTTAATACAACATGTTTGTCTCAATTTTCCATATTCCATGGAGACCGTTTTTTCTACTTCTGAGTTTCTAAGTTTGAGTCATTAGCATTGGTACTGGTAGGAGGGCTGTTTCTAAAAACAATGGCTGGATGCTAATCATCACAATGAACCTCATATAACCACAGCAGTTCCACATCATGTTTGACCTCATCCACTCCACACCCAGATCTGTGCTTCCCGGCCCTGGACCTGTCAATCAATGAAAAACACACCCAGAGACACTCACAACCTCTATTATCAGCCAGGCCTTAACTATTCAGTCTGTGCTGCTTTTGCCTCAACACTTAAATAGAAGAGTAGCTAAATGCCTCAAAGCAGATTCCACAGCTTGGTTTTGTGTTTGGACACGCTCAATGTACTCAGTGAAAACAGCCAACAGCTGACACAAGTTCAAGGCATTTCATTTATCGAAGACGCTATAGAAACATTAGTGGTCAGGCAAGACCTCTGTTGTCCTGTGGTTGCGTTGCTGTCTGAAATTGAAAGACGAAGCTTTCTTTAGTCTGATGTTTAAAATGTACTGCCTTTGAGCAAATTTGTGTTGTTGTAGTGGTTTTCATGCTGTAAGCTAGGTAGATTCAGTTTTGTTTAAGCAATTGCACTTGGCTACATAAAGTCTGCATCAACATCAAGCAGGCAAGAGCACGCACACACACGCACGCACGCACGCACGCACGCATGCACGCACGCACACACACACACACACACACAAGGGACTTCAGCATTGTAGTAAGAAAATTGCATTTTCTTTTGGTGTAGAATTATTTGCCGTTTGTGTTCATGTGTTCAATGACTTTTTGACCCTACAGTACAGTGTAGCAACCTATGGTAGTTCAGGACAGTGATAGTACACACAGGCCCAACCAAGGAAAAGAATAGGGTGACATAAATACCCAGCTATTATGGTTGCTATTTACTAGACTCTCTGGACAGAAGGGTTGCCTCCCACGGTGTATCGTAAGGTCTGGAATGTCAGAGACTAGCTATTTACTAATGGGTCCCCAGGAGAGAAAACTAGACCTGGAAATGGCTTGAAAAGCTAAATGTCTCATACAGACCAAAAAGAAGTGCATCAGAGACCAGACAGAGAGAAAAAGGTGAGAGAAAAGAGAGAGAATACAGAGGAGAAAGAATAAATGAAGGGAAAGAGTGAGTGTGTTCTGATCAGTTTGGTCAAATCCGTTCTGCCGTTTCCTCCATTATCAACAATTTTGAACAATTACTTACCGGTAAGGGCAGGAGAGAAAGGGGAACAAGGGGTTACCATCAAAGGGTTGAAAACAGACAAAATCTGGACTCTAACATCGTCATTACAACTTGTTGTCGGAGGCATTAGATGGAGGGGGAAGGAGAAGCAGCCGTAAGGACAGAGGCAAGGTAAAGCTAGGAGACAGTACTCACGTTGATGTCCAGGCTGCACAGGCTGAGAGAATCCACATCCCTCTTCCTCTGCTTCCTCTTCCTCTGTAACACAGAAGGATTTTAAATCAATAACATGGACGTTCTAGAGTATTCAAATGGTACTTCATTTGCTGCCACACTCTCAATATGTATGTTAAAGTACAGGTTGTGCTGTTGCTGTGTAACCTAAAAATGTTTTTAACCAATGGGGTCTTGATTAAAGGGTAACACACTGTCGAATTGTTCATAAATACATTTCTGGGGATGGGTAAAATTGTTTCAGTGCTACAGAGATTTATATTATTTAGTGCAAGGTGAAAGAGCATGACCGTGTTTTGTGAAACTGTGCTACTCTTTTGAGAAGAACATGGAGCAGTTTTGCATGTTGCCTCTGTTATGAATTTTATGTTAATTTGGCAGAGTTAAACCATAACTAACAAAAATAGCGTTGTTCACTGCTAAAATACTCAAATACCTCACTTTTGCAACAAACTGTCAACATGAAGAATTTATGGATTTTACAATAATAAGTTTAAACATCTGGTTTTTCCTGAATAAAATAATAATTGCAATAGTTACCCATAATAATAAAAGTAAACAAATGGTACAGGAAAGATATTTTTGCATACTGACATTAGGAGTTTGGATAGGTCTAAAATATGCATGTGCCGAGGGCGAACATAAATCCAGTATACAGTAAGCCAATCATTGGGGTGCTTAATAGCTTTGGCTTTTCTCCAACCATTTAGTATAAACTAGGCTGCTGTAATTACAGGCCTTGCAGCCGTTAATCGAAATAGATCCCATCCGCTGTTTCCCTCTTCTTGGCATTGTGTTCTACATGAGCTGTAGTATGCTGTTATTGTTGCCCTGTAACAGTTTAATTCCCATGACAACAGGAGGCTTCTCTGAGGTCAGTGAGACAAGTTGAACAATGAGACATGGGAAGTACAGTGATGTGTTACAGAGAGAAAGAAAGATAGTTTATCTTAATGTGCATTATGTATGGAAAACCAAGGGCTGTGCTGAAAATCTAGTGTAGGATGTCTGGTCTAGGATCAGCCCTTTGTTTCCTCCCCGCATATACATCTTAAAAATACATGGAAAGGAAGAAAGAAGACATAAATCTGCATCTTTCTCAGGCCTGTAAGATTGCAGGATAGTAAAGACAGAGAAGTTGTTCTTTAAAAAAGAAACATCTCAGAACCTCCATACAGCTGAACTTGTGTGTGTAAACAAATCCTCTGACGATAAATGCAACAATGACACATCCTTCAACATAACACACCGCACTTCAATGGATCGTCCAGACTAAACAACAGGGCATGTGGAGTTCAACAGAGAGAGATTGGTTGCTTTGACGGTCAAATGTCTGGGTTCTATGGAAACCTTGGTAGTATACATGTAAAAAAGTATGATACATTTGATGTACATGTAAGTAACTGGCTTGTAGGTGAACTGTAAGAACTCAAAAGTCTGTATGAAGTCACATTCATTTCTTGGAATGCTAAAGACAAGCAAAAAAAAAGTACAGCAAAAAATTCATCAAGAATATTTGGTAATTGATGTCATCATATCCTAACAAATTTCTCTCTAAATGTAGGTCTATTTCTGTGGTGCAGAAGATACAGAGGGGAATAACAGGCAAGTGAGCACACTCAAAGGCTTATAGGGCATCTTCAGTTAAGGGACTTGAAATGTAAAGTTGATTGTAGTACATCAAAGTTGGTATTTAGACGCTATACAGTACTGAACCAGGGATGCCAAATGGAATCCATGGGCCTGGGACACAGGCCTGGGCCATAGCTTACCCAATACGTTTGGTCTTCTGTTCTTCATTGTATTGGACAATACTGCGGTCTATCCTACTTTACAGTACTTTTACAGTACGGTAATTTTAGCTTGCGTTTCTGTCCTGAATTGAACTACACATTTGTCTACCCTATTTTACAGTACTTTTAGTCAGCGGTACTGCACTTTATTGAACTATCCTTTTGACCATCCTGCTTTGCAGCAAGTGTACTCTGATCCGCTGTACTAACCCGTGATGCACTGGGATGCACACACATCCTACCATGAGCAGAATGATAGCCATATACATACACATCTGTATAGCACAGATCACAGACACAAGTTGTAGTTTAATGATATAAATATATTTTACAGTGTCATACATATAGCTGACACACTGTTTTATCTGAAGACATTAAACCTGGGCAAGATGTTTACCAGAGTTCTGAGAAAACATGGTTGCCTTGAAATCTGAACAGTTCTTTCACAATGGTTTTGGGGGGTGAAATGCTTAATGGTCACTGACAAAAGTAGTCATTTTCTTCTGGTACATTATGTATTCTAGATCTTCCGCTATCTCTTTAATTGAGGTTTCAGAGAAAAGTGAACTGGTAATTCTAAAAGGAAATTAGTCATATCTCATGGAAGAGAAGGTCACATACTAAATGTGAAACTGTACAGAGGTTTAAACACCAGCATGTCCGTATGATAAACACTTCCTAATCAAATCTGAGGACAACGTTCTATGCATTCTATCTATTACTATATACACTGCTCAAAATAATTAAAGGAACACTGAAATCACACATCAGTACTCGATGACCGAAATATATTAAAGATCAAAATCTTAACTGTACATTGTGTAAATCGTTGAGAACAAAATGATGTAACACTGGCCAATAAAAAACACAATCACCAACCGATTAAATGCTGGATTCAAACTCACACCTAAAAAAATCATTTAAATCACAGGCGGTTCAAACTTTCATGAATTTTATAACAGCAACTCATAATGTGACTCAGTAGTTTGTATGGCCCACACGTGCCTGTATTCATTCCCGACAACGTCTGGGCATGCTCCTGATGAAACGGCGCATGGTGTCCTGGGGGATCTCCTCCCAGACCTGATTCAGGGCATCAGTGAGCTCCTGGACAGTCTGTGGCGCTACTTGGCAGCGTTGGATCCTCCGATACATAACATTCCAGAGATTCTCAATTGGACTCAAGTCTGGGGAATATGAGGACCAGTCAATGGCATCAATGCCTTTGTTATCCAGGACCTTCCTACACAGTCTGGACACGAGACCAGCATTGTCCTGCACCATGAGTAACTCAGGGCCCACTGTACCAGTGTAATTTTATCCTGGTACCTAATAGCAGACAGGGTACCATTGGCTAGCATGTAGAGGTATGTGCCACCCTCCAAGGATATGCCTCCCCAGAGCAAACCGGTCATGCTGGATGATGTTGCAGGCAGCATAGCAATCACCACGGCATCTCCAGACTCTTTCACATCTGTCACATGCTCAGTGTGAACCTGCTCTCATCTGTAGAGAGAACGGGGTGCCAATGGCGGTCAGAAACATGCACACCAGTAGCTTGCTGAAGGCCACTTCGTAGTGCTCTGGTAGAGCTTCTCCTGTTCCTCCTCGCACATAGGAGCAGATAACAGAACTGATGCTGGGTTGATGCCCTACTACAGCCCTGTCCAGGTCTCCTCGTAACGGCCCGTCTCCTGGTATCTCCTCCATGCCCTTGAGACTGTACTGGAGACTGTACTGGGAGACAGAGCAAACCTTCTTGCGACAGCACGTATTGATGTGCCATCCTTAAGGAGCTGGACTACCTGTGCAACCTGAATGGACTGCAGGTACCGCCTCATGCTACCAGTAGTGACAAAGACACTAGCAGAATGGAAAACGGAAGAAGAATCAGTCAGGAAGGATAAGGAGAGAGCAATTGTCTGTGGCCACCACCTGCAAAACCACTCACTTTTGGGGGTTGTCTTGCTGTTGCCTCCAGTGCACCTGTTGTCACTTTCATTTGCACCACAACAGGTGATACAGGTTCAGAATTGCCTATGCTTTATAACTGGAGAGATTGATATCCCTAAAGTTTAATTGAAAGGATGTTGTACTGTGATTGCGTGTTCCCTTTATTTTTTCTTTTGCAGTGTATTACAGTGTGCAGACATCTCTGAGGTTTGTCAGCTGATAGATATTCTTGCATAAATGAAGCTTGAACACCAGCAGTGGTATTGAAAGAAAATAATGCTCACATTACTGTAATTTTTCTGTGTTTTTATAGTTAGTTATTTAGTTTCAGTAATTCCTTTGTGTTTTAAAACCATCCGTTAACAGAGTAGATTTCCTAGACTATTTGTAATAGTAGAACATTGCGACATGAAAAGTGAAAAGTTGTAATGGTCTCCCCCGAGAGGATTAGTGGGCAGTGCCGGTTCCATTTAGTGGGTTTTAGTTTCTCCTTTGTGTGGTATGTGTTTTAGTTTCTACTCTGTGTGGAATGTGTTTTAGTTTCTCCCTGATGTATGTCCTGGAATACCTCTATGTATTGTTGATATTCTGTTCCCGCCACGGTCCACACCACATGATTTCCTTTATCCTATAGATCTTCATAATTAGTTTTCCAGCTGCATGCAATTTTTTATTTGTTCACTATTTATTCATTGTTGCATGTAGCTGTGTTTCATTGTTGCATGTCATATGTTTAAGTCAGTCTGTGTGTCAGTGATGGAAGAAATATAGTTACGTTGGCTGTTTTTGCCCTGAGGCATATTTCTTACAAATTAAGTGTTCTTACAAATTAAAATACATTTGATATTCAGTCTTAAACCTTTGCGCCTGTCTCCATCCTTTCAACATGGACTATCACTTTGACACAGGTTGATGGAGCCTAGCTTCTGTTCATAATTTTTTCTTCCCTCTGACGGAATGAGTCGCCTTCCCTTTGACATGTAGGGATGCATTCTGTTTTTGTCTATGTAGGATAAAACTTTAATTCATCGTAGCTTGTTGGTTCATTTAGCATTATTCATAAGCTTAATCTTTACTGGTTTGTTTGAACATTTGAATTAGTGAATGTGTCCCTCTAATTGTGAGCTGACTGCATGCAAGCCTGTAATTAGCCACTTCATTGAGATGTTTGTAACAAGCATACACCCACTGCTTTAGAAAAACCAAGGCAACTTGTTTGTAGGAAATTACATTTTTTACAGTCTCACTATGAAAGCCCTCTCCAAAATCGTTGAATTTGTTCTGCAGTACACAGCTTTTACTATACACTTTGTGTCTAATAGCAAGTCTAGTAATTAATGGAGGAGCAAGTAAGTTGCTGATTCGCAGTTACAGCAGCTCAATTGGCGACCAGGTGTTAATGGCCAGCACAGTCCTGGTTGTGGTGCTGTGAGCACAATCAAGTAAGAAGAAGTGAGTACTGACTGGTTGAAAAGTTTCCAGTGTACACTTCCTACTTGACTTGAAAAGAAGAATCAGAACGCTACTAGGTGTGCTTCCACAGACACTTGGGAGTTACTGAAGCAGAGCATTAAATATGAATTCAATCCCACCAAATTGAGAAAACAAGATTATAAAAACAAAGAAAACAAGCTATTTATTACAAGATTACCATCTGTCTCATCAATACGAGAGGATATTGGCCAACTAGTTGACCAATTAAATTATTTGTTAAGCATCACGCCAAATCACCTCAATTAAATCAAATGTGCCCCAAAACCGGCTAATCTGAAAAAATTAGTGATAATTTGGGGTCTGCATGGCGTAGTGGGCTAAGTCGCTGCATTGCAGGACAGTCTACGTCATGATAGTCAGCGGTTCAAGCCTGATGCAGGGTTCTCTGACTTTCCCCATACGTTAGACTCCTATTCATTTTAGGGTTATATTTAGCAAATCAATTTACATCTGAAGCGTAGGCCTGCACGATAAATCGTTATAAAATCACAATCTCGATTCACCCCTGTTCCCAATTTAATTAAATGACTTTGATTTAAATTTAAAAAAATAATAATAATATTTTTTGTACAGACATGTTCATGGAGTCCAGATAGAGCCTGTATCAGGTCCACATTTAGTTCAATGTGTTAAATGTGACTATTTTTGGTAGCCTAATGTAATTAAATGGACAGTATGTACTTTATTTTCTTTATTCATTGAAGGCTTTATGCGTACAGGCTTGTGGTGATGCGCAATGTGCTATAGGTGCCAAATTACAAATAATCATGGCAGAGAATTGTGATCTCAATTCTAAGCAAAAAAATTGTGATTCCTATTTTTCCCCAAATCGTGCAGGCCAACTGAAGTGTTTAAAAACTATTTGTCCATTGTTTATTTCTAAAAATAGGACAATGTATAAGAAGCTCCATTAACTTGTATCTGACGTTATGGCCCCGTAGTGCAACTATTGTGTCATAACCATGCAGTTTTCTGTTGCATAGTAAAGAAATTATCATATAGTCCAGGAGAAGCTCACAATCGGGGGACGTGGAGGCATACAGTCAAGAGCGAAGCCCGTATAGAGTCCATGAAAAGCATCGGAACAAATATATTTCGGCAAAGTTTTTGATGGATTGGATATACTTCCTACTCATGCTCTCTGTCTCTGCAAGAGGCAAGACTCAGAATGACTTCATTGACTTCACTTGCTCTCCATAGGAACGAATGGCGTCTCTTCGTCCATTCATTTATACTGTCTATGCATGTGTCGCCAGCAGTGTCAGCCCAGTGTGCGACACTAAATATCATCTGTGCGGAAACACTGTGAATGATACAACATTGGTAACATTGATTAAACAAAGCTTTGAGGCAAATCATTTTGCATCAAGGTTTTTTAGTAATCAAATTATTCAAGGTCCTCGAGGAATCGGTTCATTCTATGGTGAACGTAATCATCCCGTGCATGATCTGACTAAAGGCTTCCATGTTGGGTAAATTGGCAGCTGGGCGACATGTGGCTGGATGAACCATGTGTGCACCCCTCACCATCCCACAGATCTGGCCAAGGAGTTGCGGAGTTGCTGACTAGTGGGAATTGGGGAGATTTTTTTAAAATAAACAATTAGTGCTTTTTTTCAGATAATTTAGACTGAAAAGTGTCTTGGGGGTTAAAAATAGTCTCACTCCATTTGCCTTAAACATCCTCTGTACACAATTATTACTGTTACCATCATTACAAAAAAAAACATTTGAGGCAACGTTACCTTTGTTATCAACACCCTAATCTCATTCCCAGACAGTTCTGAAACGTTAGTCTCCCCTGATTGGCAGCAAAAAAACGTTCAAACCAACCCTTCCCCACTTCCTACTCACACTCGGGTTCTTATTTCACATTTGGTCCAACGGCTTCAAAAGACTTGAACTGAAATAGCAATTTAACTGAATTAACTGATTATGAATAGATGAGGGACAATAATATATTCTGTCAATATTAATCATAGCAGGAAAAAGTGATAATGTCATATTATGTAACACAGCTAGTGGCCAAAGATAAGTATTGGTAAAGTCAACATTTTACAATTTTTTGTTTTCTCAAGGCATTTAAAAATACAATTCAAAGATAATTATGAGACCAGAGTACAGACTTTATCGTGAATGCTGATTGGCTGATAGTCATGTTAGATGAGACAGTGTACAATGGATATGACATCACATTATTTCTTACTGCTCTAATTGCATTTGAAACCGGTTTATAAGAGCATTTTAAAGGTTTGTCATATAATTTGTAATTATTGCAAACATACCAAAGCCAAGCATTGTGTCCTGGCACTCAATGCATTGTGTCTACGAACAGCTGTTAGCCATGGTATATTGGCTATACCACACATTCTTGTGCCTTATAGCTGAGGTATACCATGGGTGATTTTTCTTAAGCAAAAGGCATCTAGTGGTACACATGCTTTGTTGCTTAAATATATCACTGAGTCAATAGGAAGCATTTTATTCATTCCTTCAACATGCCAATATGAAAACATGCCATGTACATTGTACATTGCCCTACAATTGGCTTCTCGCTGTTCTGCTCTAAATAATACATCAGAAGTATAATCTTATCACTAAATAAAAAGACAACAGCCCAAAGAGCTTGAACACGTACTGTAGTAGAAGTGTAAAAATGCTCAGCTCTTTCTCTCTCTCGATGTCCCCAGCATGCCCTACAGATGTAAGACCTGTCGTGTAGAATCTGTAGTACACATCACTGGTATCAATAGCATAGTCTCAACAAAAAGGCAGCTCTGTAAAGCCTCTCACTCACCTTCTGATTAACAAACAAACAGCACCCCATCATCCGGGACCCCAGAGCCGGTTTATTCCCCAGAGTCAAAATGTCCCGTCTGCGTTTTCCTTTGCCAATCGCCTCCTCTGATCGTTAAGATCCGTTAGCGCTCCGATCCTCCAGGTCACTTCCACATAGTCTTAAATCCAGTCCGCCTGCACACAGAGTCCACCGACTCAACTCCAGCCTGCTTCTCAGTCAGCCAGCCCGAGCCACAAGGTTTTCCATTCAGCTTACTCTCACAAGGGTAGCAGGTGTTTGTCTGTATTTGTATGAGTGTGTGTGTCTGTGCAATACATGTGCGACAGCCAGGCGAGGCCGAGTTGCACTTCTTCACAACAGGATGTGCAAGCGAGAGAGGAAACTGAGCTGATGCTATATCGGGCCCGAGGAGCCACAATGGCCGGCAGACAACCTCCTTTTTTCCCCTTCTTCTCGTTCAAAGACTTTTCTGCAACAGCCGGCTTGCAACCTCTTAAACACACGGACAGGCAACGCTATCGCTGGTTAGAGGGATTCCCCTTTATTTGGTGAGGACCCAATATTGTATGAGCTTGTTTTATAATTTTATTCATACACAGCTCCAACGGCTACAGATTATTCTGCTGCCCTCCCCATGATGAGAAGAGCACCAGCTAGGTTCTGCAGGTCACTATTAACGGTCAATAAAGAACTGGCAGTACTTCAATCCATAAAAGCTTTATTTAAACAGAAACAACCATGTTGTTGGAAACAAGTCCATATGTAATACATGTATAGCCTGCAAAGCAATGTTTAAATAATAAATGTTATGGTCTTACTCCCTTTCAAATCCAATGTAGTTGAAATTAAGTTTGCTCATTTTAAATTTTAAATGTCAAAACAAGGGTTAGCGGATATTAAGTATATTCAACTAACTTTGTGGATGGTAAAGCATTTAATCAATTGCTGGCAGTAACAGTAGGTGAATGATAGGATGTTGTTCACCTGGCAGGGTGTTGCCGGTGAGAACAGGAAGCCTGCAGGCTGCTAAGACGCTACAGTGACTCACACTTCCTGGAATGATTTCCTGTAGTTCCTAATTGTGAGGGAGAAGGAGACCACTTCAGAAAGGTAAAACCAAAGACTTAAATATGACCATGGTTAAAGTAAATGTCCAGTGTTCACAGATTTATTTGATATCTTAAAAAATATGCTTATCAAATAATAAAAAATTATAAAATGTGATTTTTCCAAACAGTGTTAAGGGATCAACATTACATTATAGGAATGGTGTGGACATACAGTATCACACAAAAGTGAGCACACCCCTCAAATATTTGATCTAGATCCCAACCAATAAAGGATTTTTAAGGCCGATACCAATACAAAAACTTGGTGATTTAAAAATCTGTTATTCCGATATATTGGCTGATATATATATATATATATATATATATATATATATATATATATATATATATATATATATATATATTTAAAAAATACAGAAACGAGAAAGAAAACAAACAGATTTCCCTAAAATTAGTTTTTTGTAGTTATTTATGAGTCCTCACTAAAATAATATGATAAAGCTGTTTAAAAATAAACTTGTTTGTTTTATTGTCACAACAGAACATAGGAACATTAAAATATATTAGAGTTCTGATAAATAAAATGTATAAAAATACAAAGTTAAGATATGAAAGTTACCAGTATTAATAGACTTAATAGCTTCATAAGTATAACTTTGAACAAGACTGGAAAGAAATATTCTGTTAAATTTGACAAGTTCGGATAAAGTAATATAAATTACATACAGTACATGAGGTTGTGTACGGAATAAGTCAGTTAAGCCATTATAATTGCCGATACCAATAGTTTGGAAAATGCCTTAGATCGACCCATGATATCGGCCCGCCGATATATCGGTTGGTCTCTCATTTGATTATACGTTTCATGTGACAACACTGAAGAAATGAAACTTTGCTACAATGTAAATTAGTGAGTGTACAGCTTGTATAACAGTGTAAATTTGCTGTTCCCTCAAAATAACTCAACACACAGCCATTAAGGGCTAAACCTCTGTCAACAAAAGTGAGTACAACCCTAAGTGAAAATGTCCAAATTGGGCCCAAAGTGTCAATATTTTGTGTGGCCACCATTATTTTCCAGCACTGTCTTAACCCTCTTGGGCATGGAGTTCCCCAGAGTTTCACAGGTTGCCACTGGAGTTCTCTTCCACTCCTCCATGATGACATCACGGAGCTGGTATATGTTAGAGACCTTGCACTCCTCCACCTTCCTTTTGAGTATGCCCCAAAGTTGCTCAATAGTGTTTAGGTCTGGAGACATGCTTGGCCAATCTATCATCGTTACCGTCAGATTCATTAGCAAGGCAGTGGTCGTCTTGGGGTGTGTTTGTGGTTGTTATCATGTTGGAATACTGCCCTGCGGCCCAGGCATCGAAGGGAGGGGATCATGCTCTGCTTCAGTATGTCACAGTACTATTGGCATTCATGGTTCCCTCAATCAACTTTAGCTCCCCAGTGCGGCGTATGGTCTGAGCACTGACAGGCTGACCCCCCACCCCTTCAACCTCTGCAACAATAATGGAAGCACTCACGTCTATTTCCCAAATACAACCTCTGAATATGATGCTAAGCGCATAGGGCTGGGCACCGAACATCGATACTTTTATGGCACCGACCGAAATACTCCAATACTATCGAGTATCGAAAAATTATTTATCTTTCGATGCCAAATTTCGGTGCCAAAAGCGTCTGTGAGCCAATAATCATGTAGCATATTTGCGTGTAACAACCAGGGGCGTGTCTAGAACATTTTGAACAGGGTGGCCAGGCAGGGGCACAGCTTCAGAGCAGGGTGGCCATCATCCACGTATCGAGACTCAAGTTTACATTTTATTATCTACCCGTTCTGTTGTAGGTAAGGAAACACATTTATATCTCAATAAACTAAGCATTTTTCTATTAATGTTTCCACCTGTGTGAAGTTATTAG
>JACXGM010018037.1:0-11060 GCA_016801145.1 Umbra pygmaea | reverse complement strand
TGCAGGTCATCCAAGGTCTGGAATCGGTCCTTCTCCACAATCTTCCTCAGGGTCCGGTCACCTCTTGTCGTTGTGCAGCGTTTTTTGCCACACTTTTTCCTTCCCACAGACTTCTTACTGAGATGCCTTGATACAGCACTCTGGGAACAGCCTATTTGTTCAGAAATTTCTTTCCGTGTCTTACCCTCTTGCTTGAGGGTGTCAATGATGGCCTTCTGGACAGCAGTCAGGTCGGCAGTCTTTCCCATGATTGCGGTTTTGAGTAATGAAACAGGCTGGGAGTTTTTTAAAGCCTCAGTATTAAAACAATAAATGACCTGAAATATTTCAGTTGGTGTGCAATGAATCTAAAATATATGAAAGTTTAATATTTATCATTACATTATGTAAAATAATGAACTTTATCACAATATGCTAATTTCTTGAGAAGGACCTGTAGAAGTCTGACCTCATTCCTGATACTAGTATGTTAATAGTATTGTGTGCCATACTCTAGGCGTGGAAGCATTGACAGTGTACATACTGAAATACATGCATTTTGAAATGTGTGGGAGTGCCTTTCCTTCTGCCTTACTGTGCAAAACAAACATGAGTGAAGCGTCATCACCTAGCATGGCTCTATCTCCTTGACAGGCCATTAGAATGACTTAGGTTTGCTAAACTCTGTAAAATTTATCCAAATTTCATTTTTTTCCAGAATTACTGTATGGATGATTCCAGGGAATCAGAAGAGGAATCTATGGCATTCTCTAACTAGGTTTTCTAGAAAACTCAGGATTTAATTAATGTAATTAGGCCGAAAGGCAGAGAAATAATACATCTTATAGTCAATACAAGAGTTACCAGGGCTAAATTGTGGTTATAATCAATTTCAGGTGATATCATGAGTTTGATTGGGTTAAAGTAATAAATACCTCATTCCTCATTTTTCGTCAGCTATTTTACTGCATGTAAAATGGTCAGAAAAAGTTTCTAACAGATGCTGAAACCAAACAATATAATACCTTTTAGAATGCTGCAAAACTCTTGGAAAATTATACAGGTGTGATGAGAGTGACTCTGATGGACCAGACGGCTGGGGCCTCAGGAGCAAGGTGTGGTAATGGTGTAGACTGCTATCATTAACAATAATAGCCAAAAATAAACTCCCCAATCTACTACAAGGTTGTGGAAGACAGGTTCATTAAACAGTGGTACAAAAAGATCTCAAATATTCTTCTCAACCTTCTCAAGCATGAGATTTCTTTAAACAACATCTTGGGGGCTGTGGTGGTCATGAATCAAGAAACTGACAAATTCCAAGGAAGGGTGACTTTATTGACTTTATTAACAAATTAACTGAATGGTATAAGTATGGAAACTAAAACTGTTATTTGTTAGGCTTTAGGTTATTGATACAGCTGTGTTAGGGAAGCTAGTTAGCTTGCTATATAAGCAGGCCAAACTAGGGATGAGGTGTTGGTCATTGTATTCTGTGAATAAAGGTACGTTGTGTGAGAAGCTGTCCTGGAGCCACAAGGAGTAATGTAAGTTGTGAAAAGAGTGTAGTTGGAGTTGGGAAGTAAGCGTACGCTCTTTACCTATGTGTTTAGCAATCAGTGTCTATGCCGCTGTAAAGAGCATAGTAAGCTATATAGGTTTAGCCGTTGTGCACTCGCTCTAACCAGTTCACCTGCAATTTGCAATTCTTGTGTTACCGGTCTGTTCTACTAAACATTGCAAACCTTCCATCTGTCTGCTTTTGGTTTCTCTTTACTTGTTCACCATCCATACCATGACAACAAGACTGGAAAAACTATATTTTCCACTGAGCAATACAAATCTCAATTTTTTTTAAATTCAGTTTTGATGCAAGCTAAATTTTTGCTTGAACTGATGCCATTGTATACTGTACGCTCAAAAGTTGAAATAATATTGAAAAAAACTCATTGCCTAGTAATTGTGCAATGAGTGTTCTATTATGTCCTTTTTTATTCAAATTTTTAGCATGTTTGTAATTCACCCTTTAACACATCCAGATGTGCTGTGGTTGTGCAGTGGTCTTTCTGTTTCACATCTGGACTACTCCTTTCCCAATTTTCCTATCAAAGCCCTGAAGAAAAATATTATGTAAACATAAAAGAAACTTGTGCATATAGATATGTAGCAGCTCATGCATTTATGCTTGTTTTTTGCAGGACATTAGATTATATTTTCCTGTGATGGTAATTAGCTTTCAAAAGTCAAGAGTTTAAGCCTGCCATACTAAAGGCACCATCCAGAGTGACTTACAGTGAGTACAGGGACATTCTCCCTGGAGAATAGCAACTAGCTTAGGGTGAATTGCCTTGCCCAAGGACACAACAATATTTTCACAGCCAGGAATCAAACCGGTAACCTTCTGACTACTAGTCTGAAAAAAATAAAATTAATTTTGAGAAAATGTAGGTTGCATTTCAAAGATACACAGCATGACAGTCTCATCTTGTGGCTAAAAGTGTGTTAGTTTTGTGAGAGCTGATTCTTCAGAAATGACATGAGTTAATGGCAGTAAAATGTTAACCATGCAGACATGCCACATTCCAGTGAAGAGCTTTGTGCCACATAAGCATTGGCCCATCCTTTCACTGTGTCTGTGGCAGAACCTGATGTGAGCCAGTCACACCAGCACTCCTGTCTGTGGAATGCTAAAGGCACAGTGCCAAATTCAGGGCCATATTGTCAATTTAAGGGTTAGTATTTTTCTTCAGAAAATATATAAAATACTACTTACAACAATGATAATGTACTACTAATTTGACAGTAGACACCCAAAAGTAGTAAAGGAAGCTTATTTTTTAGAATTTCAAAATGACATTTTTTTATGGTCACCTCATTAGATCTTTATTAGTCAACAATAGCCACTAAAAAATGACAGAATATTTCTGTCCTGTGTTTTTTCTTCCCAGAACAAAAGACAGTATGTACCATGCACTCACATATGCCACCATCCTGGAGATGCAGGCCATGATGACCTTTGACCCTGAGCACATCCTAGCAGCAGGCAACACCATGAAGGAGGCCCAGGCAGTGTGTCAGCGGTAAGGCTGATCTGTGACGTGCCCACAGTTGAAAACAAAAACTGTCAAGTTTGATTTTGCTACACAATTATAAAGAGAGGAACTGGATTTTTTTCAGTGTAAATTAATGGTGTTTTTATATAGTTTATTGTACATATGTTTTATTTTTATCATTAAGCATATTCTCTAATCTGAGGTAAGATTAATATTTAATGCAGACAGTTATTACATAGAGTGCTTTTTACAGATATAAGCACATTTATTATATTATGAAGAACAATTATATACTGGGGATGAAGCAGTTATTGCAGATTGGAAGCTTCTGGACATGTTGGGAGTGCAGGTCTGTTGTGACCAATGGTGGCTGCTGAGCTCCTTGTTCTGTTAGATAATCTCAGCACAAGATATCACACAGGTCCCAGTAGTTCTCGCTGACTGGTGGAATTTCACCGCTGCCTGTAAGTGAGCTCTTGAGTTTGTGTGTGAAAGAAATGTCCTGTACAGCAGAATTGGGTAAGTTACTTTTTAAATGTAAGATTACAGTAATCAGATTACTTTTAACAAATGAAAAAGTAACTTGTTACCCAACTCTGCTGTGCAGACATGACTTTCGAAAAGGTGGCACACACCTACAAACACACAATCTCCAGAACTGGGCTTGCAATGTCGTGGGACACCCTAAGGGGACCGAATACCCTGTCACATGCATTTTATCGTCACAAACTGTGGTATATGGCTGGGTGACACTAGGGTGAACATTCATCCTCTTTTTCCTGTACATGTCCGCTTTTTGTTGAGGGCCAAAAGTAAGGATGTATTACTTTATTTATTAAAGTTCAATAACATAGTTGTGGTTGTGAACGCATTTGTATTTACCACCCACTGCAGGTGTCCGTCTGCCTCCCGCTCCCACTGTTTTTTGAAAACTAAAATATGGTCACCCTAGGTGACACTGATTTGCATAAAGTTTAGACACTTGAGCAAATACAACTTTAACATGAGCTTTTAAATTATCTCATAAATCACTGTTCTGCAATGGTTACTGTACATTTCTTATTACACAGCAGAATTGTATTAATGGTACCAAAAACCTGAGTCGAGAAACAATGTCTGTCAATATCTGTCTGTGATTATTTACCACTATAATGTGTTGAATCTCACCTCATCCATTTGCAGACTGAATTGTTGTGAAATTACTTTTGTGTCTGTCTAATCAAACAATAAAATAATTGTGTTCTGTGTTCTCTGCCAGGTTCCGCAAAAAGTCAACATTTAGCAACAGAAACTTCACAGAAGGTTATTATGGTTAACTTATTTTGTTCATTCCAATGAAGAACAGACCTGTTGTTTTACTACAGGTCATTTATCTTATCGCACCTGTCATTAGAGTGGATAAAAAAAGAAACTGCTACTGTAACACTGGAGAGTCTGTGTTATTGAATGATCTATTAATAATCTATATACTCTTGCTTAAAGCCATTACTATTCTTCATTAGCTGTGAATACAGTTTAAGATTTGTTTCTTGTGTGTGGGTTTATTGTGCAGCTGCCTGGTGATGTAATGATTTCAGGGTTTCAGAAGATAACTGTGCTGTCCTTTTCACCCCAGAGGAACTCCACGCTGAAGTGTGCTATGCAGAATGTCTCCTGCAGAGGGCAGCACTCACCTTCCTTCAGGTCACTGCTACTGTACTTCAGCCACTCTGCAGCACTAATATATTCTAGGTCAGTGGTTCCCAACCCCCTCATCGGGGCGCACCTGACAGGCCATATTTTTGTTTTCACCCTGAAAAGACACAACTGGTTCAATTAGTCAACTACACATTAAGCTTTTTGAATCAGGTGTGCCATTTCAGAGTTAAAAACATCACCTGTCTGGGGCGCCGTGATAGGGTTGGGAACCACTGCTTTAGATGTACATAACCCATATTGCATTCTTTGTATATAAGATTTATACATATTTCAATAGATGTGCTATTATATATTATATAATTTTTAATTATGTTATTAGGTATATTCATATCTGTCCATTCCTTTCACTGTCCCTCTATTCCTGTAGGATGAAAACATGATCAGTTTCATTAAGGGAGGAATTAAAGTAAGGAATAGCTACCAGACATATAAGTAAGTACACTCAATATTGTGCATGTTCCTCATTCTGCATTTCCATTATTCTACAACACATACAACAACCCCAATTCCGGAAAGGTTCAGACGTTATGGGAATCGCTAATAAAAACAAAGAGGAGTGATTTGTAAATGTACTTTAATTTCTAATTCAACACAAATTGTATAAAGACTAGAATTTTTATGTTTTACCTACACAACTACATCGTTTTTTTAGGTAAATGTTTATTTAGAAATGGATGCATGCAACACCTTCCAAAGAAGTTGGGACAAGGGTAATTTAAGACTAATAGCGATGTGACAAGTTGAAATAAGAATGTGATGTGAAAGAGGTGAGTCAATTGTGTAATCGCAGTATATAAGGAGCCTCCAAAGAATGCCTAGTCCTTCAAGAGCAAGGATGGGTCAAGGCTTAACAATACGCCAACAGATGCGTCAGCAACTAATCCAACACTTTGAGGACAACATTTCCCAAAGACAAATTAGTAGGATTTGGGGCATTTCAACTTCTACAGTGCACAATATAATTAAAAGTGTTAAAGAATCAGGTCGAATCTAGGTGCGTAATGGACAAGGCCAAAAACCACTTCTGATCTTCGATCCATCAGACGTCACTGTCTTAAAAACTATCATGAGTCTGTAATTGATATCCCGACATGGGCTTGGGTACTTTGTTAAATCTTTATCAGTCAACACCATTCGCCGCTGCATCCACAGATGCAAGTTAAGGCATTACTATATTACAAAATAGCAGCCAAAGTGCCGTTGACTTTTTTGGGCTCAGTCTCATCTGACCGCACAGTAGAATCGGGTTTGACTAGTCAAAACTTCAAGATGTTTTTTGATAAAGTCACTGTTGTGTTCTCTGTGCCAAAGAGGAATAGGACCATCCAAGCTGTTATCAGCGTCAGGTCCAAAAGCCAGCATCTGTCATGGTATGGGTGTGTGTCATTGCCCATGGTATGGTTATCTTGTACATCTTTGAGGGTACCATTAGTGCGAAAAGATGTGTACACATTTTGAAGCAACATATACTGCCATCCAAACGTCATCATTTCCAGGAACAGCCATGCATTTTCCAGCAGGACAACGGCAAAGCACATTCTGCCTGGATTACAAAAGCATGGTTGTGTAAGCAGAGAGTGCGGCTGCTAGCATGGCCTGACTGCAGTCCTGACCCGTCTCCGATTGAGAATGTGTGTTGCAGTATGAAGCGCAAAATAAGGCAACGAAGGCCCTGTACAGTTGCACAGCTGAGGACATTCATAACGAAAGATTGGGGGAATATTCTGCTTGTTAAATTTAACCAACTGGTGTCTTCAGTGCCCAAATGCTTAAACATACAATATGTAACTTTTATGCATAAAAAAAATCTAAAATCAGTATATCTATGTTATGTATATTTTTTAGTTGTGTACCTACATCATCCCAAATGTTTCCACCAACTTTCAAAACCAGAGAATTTTTTAATGTCATTCGAAGACATGGGACGTTTCATTTTGTCACTTGTCATTGGCGTCATATAACCTTTGACTCCTCTAGTTACTTTGGTTTCTGTGGAAGTACCAAATGGCATTATATAAAGTGAATAACTGTAACTAAACATAACGTGACTAAAGCTATAATATATTTAACAATACACAGCGCCGGCGCTAGCTATAAGCAAGAACTGTTTGCCTGGCAACACTACAGTATATTTATTTGCTGGCAACACAAACTAGGATTTTCCATTTCAAAGTAATAGTGCTCATAATTCATTACAATAATTCATTGCATAGATAGGTAGTGTGTCCATGTTCATGTGTCACTAAAATGAGTCAATTGTTGGATAAAACAGACTCTAGTGAATGTTTTTCAAATGTAATCGTGTTTGCACAAGACACTGACAGTATTTTAAATCAAGTTGTGTGTAACAACATATTTGTTTATGTTTTTAATAAAAAGTTATATTAAATTATTTGTTTTTGCTATCCCATGCTCTTATTGTTTCTTTACACACAATACATTTGCATTTGGTTACAATTCCCTAGCTTTATATTGAATTAACAATGATTATTGCAATGGATTAAAACAAGCACTATTGTTTTGAAAAAACAAAAATCAGAGTACACGTTGCTGACATAATAGTGTTATTGTTTTAATTGAGAGACCCCTAGCATCCATAAACTACATATTGTACCTTTTTGAAGTGTTATTAACAGAAAAGTTGATGTTACAAAGTGGTAAATAGTCCAATATCTGACATTATTTGGAGTGTGTTAGAGTCATCAGATTTGAAATGAGTGTCTATGCTCAAATATAAATTAAAATCACAAAGTAAAACATTAAATAATATTTCATCAATATAGTACAGGGTAAATTGAATTTTCTAATTACTTTTTATTTTTTGCATTTTTAATACAGTACAAATGTTTTTGGAATTGTGGTTGTACTATATTGAAACAATAAGGCATTAGCAGATCTTGTTTATAGACAAACTGCAGCTAATGTCTTTTTTCATGGGCAATGCAACTTGAGTGACTGCATACTGCTTTTTGTTGTGCTATTTTAGTTTCATACCACATCTCAAAAATACATGATTCCCATTTTAATTTCAGAGAGCTTCATATGGTCCTCCAGTCTTCAGCTTACGTAAATGGGGAGAATCATGGACACTTTGAAGGTGGGGTCAAGCTTGGAGTAGGAGCCTTCAACCTGGTGAGGAAACTGCTTGATATTGACAGTATCTGTGTCCCGGTTCGCTGGGCTGGTAGTGTGTGTAGAACAAATGTGGCAACTTTGGCTCAAGGGACCTCTCAGGATTCTGAAAAGTGCTTTCCACCATTGTTCTTAAAACAGGCCAGAAAAGGGCACAATTAAGTATTTATAGATTTATTATTTATGATTTGTGCCTACACTTGACATACGCTGTGTGCACAATAATTAGGAAAATCAGTATTTTGACCATATCATCATTATTTTGCATATGTTCCAACTACAAGCTGTATAAACTGGAATGTTTATTGGATGTAAGCATATCAGGTGATGTGTATTTGTGTAATGAGGGAGGATGTGGCCTAAGGAGGTAAACACACTATATTAAGGTGTGCATAATTATTAGGCAGCTTCTGTTCCTCAGGCAAAATGTGCCAGAAAAGTCATTTAACTGACTCAGAAGTCTACCATTTAAAAAAGTATTTCAGAGGGATGCAGCACTCTTGGAAATGCTAAGAAATTGGGGCATGATCACAGAACCATCAAACATTTTGTTGCAAATAGTCGACAGGCTCGCAAGAAACATGTTGAGAAAAAAATACCCAAATTAACTGCGAAATATTTGAGAAGACTCAAACATGAAGCTACCAGGAACCCATTATCCTCCAGTGCTGTCATATTCCAGAACTGCAACCTACCTGGAGTGTCCAGAAGTACAAGGTGTTCAGTGCTCAGAGACATGGCCAAGGTAAGGATGGCTGTGTTAAATGACAAAGATTTACCAACGTATTCCTGATGCCATGTCAGGATACCCACTACAGACTCATGACAGTTTATCAGAGAGTGAACAAGACACATGAGTTGAACTGTCAAGACTGGGCCAAGAAATATGTGAAGACCGATTTATCAAAGGTTTTATGCAATGATGAGATGAGAGTGACGGACCAGATGGATGGGCCCCTGGCTGGATCAGTAATGGGCACAGAGTTCCACTTCGACTCAAGGTGGAGTACTGGTATGGTATGGTATAATGATATTCCTCACCTGACCTAAACCCTATTGAGAACTTCTGGAGAAAAATAGTACACCTCTCTGAACAGTGTCTGGGAGGCTGTGGTTGCTGCTGCACAAAAAGTTGATCGTCAACAGATCAAGAAACTGACAGACTCCATGATGGAAGACTTATGACAGTTATTGAAAACAAGGGTGGCTGTATTGGTCACTGAATTGTTATGAAATGTCAGAAATGTTTATTTGTAAATGTTGTTTGTTAATTATTCCCACTTTAACAGATGAAAATCAACAAGTGAGATGGGAAACATTTCATTTTTATTTAGTTGCATATTTATTCTGCACACTAATAGTTGACCAACAATTGTGCACACATAGATATTCTCCAAAGGAAGCCAAGACCTCACTTTAACTTTCTTAACTATTGAGGTTTGAGGTGTATTTACATTTTGGATTGACCGAGAGCACTGTTGTAGTTCAATAATAAAATGAATCCTCAAGAATACAACTTGCCTAATAATTGTGCACACAGTGTAGAAGGGTGGTTATAATGCATCCATCCATCTTCTTCATCTGGGGTCGGGTTGCGGGGGCAGCAGCTCCAGCAGCAAACGTTCTTTTCCCGAGCCACATTAACCAGCTCCGACTGGGGGATCCCGAGGCGTTCCCAGGCCAGGTTGGAGATTTAATCCCGCCGCCCAGTCCTGCGTCTTCCCCGAGGCCTCCTCCCAGCTGAACGTGCCTGGAACACCTCCCTAGGGAGGCGCCCAGGGGGCATCCTTACCAGTTGCCCAAACCACCTCAACTGGCACCTTTCAATGCAAATGAGCAGCGGCTCTACTCCGAGCTTCTCATTGATGACGGAGCTTCTCACCCTATCTCTAAGGGAGACGCCAGCCACCCTTCTGAGGAAACCCATTTCGGCCGCTTGTACCCTGGTTTTAATGCAGCTCAGTGGAAATACCTTGTACAATATCAAATTTATTCAGTTTTATCTTCATGCCCTTTCACACATCTGCATTCTACAGATGATCTCCATGCTGCCAACCCGGACCCTCAGGCTGCTGGAGTTTGTGGGTTTCTCTGGAAATAAGGTACGATTCCTACTGTTACCCTGAGATCATTTCATGTGACTAGGCTGGATGGACTTCGCTAAGCCTTTTCTGTTTATATCTGCAGGAGTTTGGCTTGCAGCAACTGAATGAGGGCTCAGCGGGACAGACGTTTCGGTCCTTTCTGTGTAACATGCTGCTGCTCTGCTACCACACCTTCATGAGCTTCATCCTGGGTGAGAGAGACTGTCGTCATTACCACCCGATTTCAGGTCGATTCTGACTGGAGTTGTGCTTTCTTCTTTGTATGGGTGGTTGCCAATTCAATTAGGAATCTCCACATTTATTGCCTAAGTCTGGTTAATCACTGTTACCTTTTGAACTGCCAGCTAACGCTCTAGACTTGCCACATTCTGATTGGTGGTCACCTCTTCAGGAAAGTATTTTCACCATTAGACTAAACTTGTTTGTAAGAATATTTTTTTATTTCTCCTTAATGGGTTGCAGGCTCTGGGGAAGGAGATGTGGAGGATGCAGAGAAACTCCTTCAGCCCTATCTCAGACAGTATCCTAAGGTCAGCCAGGACACCTTATGTAGTATGTTTTCAAGGACACTTTCCAAATCAGACAGACACTTTCCAGGAATTTAAATAATGTCCACACTTACCCCATGAACAAACATACAATTATGGACATTTAGAAGAAATTTTGAATACATTTTATTTTTACTCTTGTCATGAAATAGTATGACTATTGTACATTCAGTGTGTCTGATTTAAATATGAGAGTTTTTATTCACCTGAAAGCTACGAATGTACAGTAGAGCAGTCATACTATACTCCAGTTGTATTGGTTTTGTGAATTACTGTGAATTGTTAAATGCGTAGGCCTGTAGACTAATTAATTTCCATCAAAATAGTTTATAGTCAATCAGTATCCACATTCACCTTGTTACTATCAGACATTTAAACCAGTATCAACATTCACCTTGTTACTATCAGACATTTAAACCAGTATCAACATTCACCTTGTTACTATCAGACATTTAAACCAGTATCAACATTCACCTTGTTACTATCAGACATTTAAACCAGTATCAACATTCACCTTGTTACTATCAGACATTTAAACCAGTATC
>JACXGM010018036.1:0-19337 GCA_016801145.1 Umbra pygmaea | reverse complement strand
ATGTTTGTACTCCAGACTCAGTCCACTGCTTCCGCAGGTCATCCAAGGTCTGGAATCGGTCCTTCTCCACAATCTTCCTCAGGGTCCGGTCACATCTTGTTGTTGTGCAGCGTTTTTTGCCACACTTTTTCCTTCCCACAGACTTCCCACTGAGGTGCCTTGATACAGCACTCTGGGAACAGCCTATTTGTTCAGAAATGTCTTTCTCTGTCTTACCCTCTTGCTTGAGGGTGTCAATGATGGCCTTCTGGACAGCAGTCAGGTCGGCAGTCTTACCCATGATTGCGGTTTTGAGTAATGAAACAGGCTGGGAGTTTTTAAAAGCCTCAGGAATCTTTTGCAGGTGTTTAGAGTTAATTAGTTGATTCAGATGATTAGGTTAATAGCTCTTTCAGAGACCCTTTTCATGATATGCTAATTCTTTGAGATAGGAATTTTGGCTGTATGCCAAAATCATCAGTATTAAAACAATAAATTACCTGAAATATTTCAGTTGGTGTGCAATGAATCTAAAATATATGAAAGTTTAATTTTTATCATTACATTATGGAAAATAATGAACTTCATCACAATATGCTAATTTCTTGAGAAGGACCTGTATAGGGAGAGAGATATGTAGGGGGAGACAGAGAGAAAGGGACAGAGTCGGGAGTTTAGACCACACTATTTCAACATTATTTTAACAACGAATAATCCTGGTTGGGGGTGTAGTACACTTTAGTTCTGAGACTGGCTGCCCCAGTCTACAGCACCCTGTTCCACATAAACTATGTGGACACATGTACTGAATCATAGAATCAGCTGCTTAGTCACACCCACACCAATGGCATGTCCAATGATGAACAAACAAACTGAACAAACATAACATGTCTTTATAAAGTTAGTATTTAATTAGTGAGACCTCTCTTGGGGCTAAAGATAAAATATTTTGGAGATGGAGTGACGAATGTGAAAAGGTTCAATAAAAAATGACTGAAAAGATTCTAGGAGAAAGAGTTGGCACTGACAAAGAAAGAGATGTGATTAGGTTTGAGTGGTAAACAACTAAAAGTAAAATACTGATAGGGTTATATACTATACACTGAGAGAACCCAAATACAGTACATAAAGACAGAGAGAGAAGTCAAGAGAAAAAATACGTAAACATAAGATTTAGAGCTGCATTAAGAATAAGGTTAGAGTGTGGCATATGTTTAAAATATCATCCCTCATGGACCAATCAATATAATGCTGTGAAGTTTCTAGTTTAGTCATAAAGCAGATGCTCTTATCCAGAGTAACATAGATTACCAATTGCACAAGGGCAACACATGTTTTGTATTTTTTTACCTTGTCGAATTAGGGGATTAGAACCAGTAATTTATTGGTTTCTAGCTATTTACTGTCTATGGCAAGATGCATTGCTTATAAGGTAAGGGGACCTACTGTATGTAACTTATTTCAGAACTTTAGGTCACACAGGGTCAGGGGCAACATCCTGCCATTCAAGCATTTTCTTGCTATAGAGCTACCATCTGATTAATCACTGTAGATGCAGAGGGCCTTAGCAGATGTAAATAATCCAGGTCTGAGCAGCAGATACACCTATATGCTGCACAAAGCAGAACAGGTCTTGGACAAGTACAGTATTAGTTAAAGTAGCTGTAGTATTTGCAGTAACCATAGTATCATTAGTAGCAGTAACATTAGTAGAAGCATTATTACTACTTAGAGTAGTATTAGCAGTAGCAGGAGTTGTAGTAGTATCAGTATTATTATTAGTAGTAACAGTAGTAATAGTAGAAGTAGTAGTATCAGTATTATTATTATTATTAGTAACAGTAGTAATAGTAGAAGTAGTAGTAACAATAGTAGTAGTATGCTAATAGTAGTGGTAGTAGAAGCACTATTAGCAGTAGTCGTGGTAGGGTTAATAGCAATAGTACTAGTATTAGTATTAATAGTAATAGTAGTAGCAGCAGTAATAATAGTACACTGTAAAAAATTATTTGACTCAGTTAAGTTGCGGCAACTTTAGGAGAGTTGCGGCAACTTTAGGAATGTTGCGCCAACTTTCGGAGTTAAGTCCACATAGGAGTGAACTTAACTCCTAAAGTTGCCACAACGTTCCTAAAGTTGCCGCAACTTAACTGAGTCAAAGCATTTTTTACAGTGTAGTGGTAGTATTAGTGGTAGTAGTAGTAGTAGTAGTAGTAGTAGTAGTAGTAGTAGTAGTAGTAGTAGTAGTAGTAGTAGTAGTAGTAGTAGTCAGGGCAGCTGATAGGGGGGGACAACCGGGAATGTTGTCCCGGGCCCAGTCCTGAGGGGGGGCCCAAATTTTGTTTTTGTACAGTCATTTGTTTTGTGGGGGGCCCTAAATGTGGAGTTTGTCCCGGGCCCACAGATTCCTGTCGGCGGCCCTGGTAGTAGTAGTAGTAGTATTAGTAGATCAGTGGTAACAGGATTAGTATTATTAGTAGTAACATGTAGCAGTACCTGTAACGGTACTATCACTAGTAGTAGTAGGCGTAGTGGTATCAGAAATAGTAGTAGATGTAGCAGTACCAGTAGTTGTACTAGTATTAGTAGTAGCTGTTGATGTTGTTGTAGTAACAGCAGTAGTACTAGTAGTATTATTATTTGTTGTCGTAGTAGGAGCATTTGTAGTAGTAGTAGTATTATGTGTTGTTGTTGTAGCAGCAACAGTAGCAGTAGTACTAATATTAAATATTGTTAATAGGTTAGCTACCATGGAAACAACAAAGCATCAGATAAATCTTCCAGGGTCAATGCAAATATTCCCAAGCAACCAGCCTGTTCTATTTATACTCACTGCCATGGACAGGCCCTTATTTGGAAACCAGTGAGGTCGCAGACTATACAGGATGACATGGGAGGGAAAATTCCCTCCCCTTACCAGACATTTTAATGTTTTAGTGAAAGATCAAGAATTGAACTTCCCAAAGTCAAAAGAACAAACGAGGGGAGGGGATGAAGGTGTTTCACAGAGTCCAGAATGTCTGGTGTGGCTGGTTAACACTGTAGCTTTGTGATAACACTGTAGCTTTGTGATAACACTGTAGCTTTGTGATAACACTGTAGCTTTGTGATGACACTGTAGCTTTGTGATGACACTGTAGCTTTGTGATGACACTGTAGCTTTGTGATGACACTGGAAATTTGTGATGACGCTTCTTTAATAGAGCCTTATTCTTTTCTTACTTCCTTGAGGATTACTGTCTCAACAAACCATGTAATCCAATAAAAGACCACTCCCACTTAAAGTTCTCTACTTTCATGTAATAAAAGAGCAATCAGGCAAGGCCCCTGTTCTTATGTTAAGTCTGCAGGTATTTGTAGAAGCAGTGTGTTGCAGGTAAGGTTTGCATCCTGAAAAGTATACAGGGGAGGCCCCTAACAGCCCCCAGACAACAAACTGTGTTTGCCAAATGGATCTAGCTTTCCCTAGATGCATTAAATTGTACCTAGACGGTGTGTGTGTTTTACATGCAGAGCAGCGCGAACAAAGTAAAGGTCAAGCCCTGTGCTGTGTGGTAATGTTTCTGTCTACTTAATGGATGTGGCCTGTCGCACTCAACACCACCTAAACTCATATTACTCAGAAGAACTTCATGCTAGAAAATAAATGGCTCCAGAAGCCGGTATGTTAATACACCCACCATAACAGTTTTTATTTCCTGAGTATAGACAGTTTAGGAACTTTCTGACAGCTACAATGACATCAGAACATGTTTTCCTCCTGTTTGAACAAGACCAGAATAAAGTCTTATAGTCTATTGTTACAACACTTAAATCACTTAAAATGTACTTATACATGCGTCTAAGTAGTTTATAAACTGTGAATCATCAGCAATAAATAGTTAGAAAACATTTGGTGAAATGAGGTTTGTCTTCCCCAACACAAAGTCTGAATCTGTCTGTTTCTTTCACCATCTGTACCTATTTAACTTCAAATCCCCTACGGTCTTCAGGCTATTGTTATTCAAAAAACATGGTATTACAAATCCTACTGCCCCATTTCTTTATTTAACGGTAGTAGAAGTTAGTATGTCAGTAAAAACAAAAACATGAGAACTCTGTGGCATTTTGCTGCGGTCGTGTTTCTGTTTACCAAGTCATGCTAATTGAGGCCTGTCCTGGTCTCCTGCATCGTTAGTAACCAGGAAACAAGCGGAGCACTAGCTCACCTGTGTACTCTTCTAGGTGCAACATTATTTTAGAGGGTGATTAATAATTACCAGCCAGTGACTAGGAGTGATAAAAACCTGCAGAGCAAGATGCCCTAGTGTCAATATTTATCTATTGCTAGCATCCAGGAAGAGAGCAAGGAAGAGAGCGAAAAAAGGGATCTCCTGATGGTTATCCCCATAGAAATGGAATGGATAGAAAGGCCATTCCAATTCATATCAATGTAGCAGAATGGTTAGAGCAGCAGCCATTTTTACGTGTACCATTGCAAAGATTTAGCGTCCTACTTCCAAATTAAACTGATTTGCGTGTTGTCATCGTGACAACAAACAAATCAATGCCATTTTGTTGTGTACTAATCGAATGACCACGTCAAGCAGCTCAATGGCCTTTCTATCCATTCTATTTCTATGGTTATCCCCATCCTCCTCGTACAGACATTTCTCTCTAACCCCTCATTCACACATTCGCGGTGAAACCCCTTGCCGCTCCGCCACTGAAAATGGGAGACAGCTGAATACTTTTTTTGTTTTGGCCAATCAATGTCTTACTTTAAATGTGCAGCCCCAAATATACTATAACTTTATGTTGCACAGTAGAGAAATTACCATATAGTCCAGGAGAAGCTTCCAGGCAATCGGGGAATGTGGAGGCATACAGTCAAGGGAGAAGCCCATAGAGAGTCCATGAAAAGCATTAGAACAAAATATTTCAGCAACGTTTTGACAGATTGGAAATACTTCAGTATGTGGCAAGTGAATTCATATTAAGTAAGATTTGGAATGATTCAGATGTCTCTTGGCACAGCTACCAAAATAACTACAACTTTCAGACATGTTGCTCACGTCACATCTACGTCGTCAAATCTTTTTTCATTTGTCACTTGGGCATACTGGAATAGCTATAACTCCCAGCAAGTGTTGGTTACCACTTTGTTTGGAGACCCATATGTCTATATTTCAATAATGTATGCTCTACAAACTAAGAGTAATACTTCAACTACTTACTAACCCTTTCCTTAATTCTAAACTTAATTCTGACTGTAACCATAGTTAACAGTTGGTTATTAACAGATAGTCACACTATCATCCAAATATAAACCTACTAGCTATCTATAAAGCATTTACAGATGGACATTAGGACTTTCATTAGGTCTTAGTTTAAATGTGCAGCCCCAAATATAACAGCCTATCACTAAGCACGCACGATTGATATGCACAACCCACCACCGGACCAAGTGGCCTATCGCATTCAGCTGTGCACAAACAAACAAATGCTCCCACCACCCCTTTCTTTATAATGAACTATAACTGCGCCGATCATAACACACATACATCGTTTTTGCAGAATTGCTGAGCCAGGGGGCTGATTGGTTGGAGATGGCAGCGCGGAAGGAGACAGTGCGACAGTGGAGGCATGAGGTGTCGTCGCCCATTTCTGACATGGAGCGTGGACCGGAAGCTGCGTTTGACGTGGAGGCCTTCTTTGGGTGTCCCGAATATGACCGGGAGAGAGCAGAAACTGTAGCATTAGATTTGCTGCGTGGGAGAGAAGGGCGAGGCAAGGGCAGAAATGCTGCCGGGGTGGTGGCGGGTCGCGGTGAGTGAGGTCGGCATGGGAGTGTGGGGGTTGTTGGTGTGGGGGTAGGGTTTGAGGAATCACAATATGTTTGGCGGAAGAAAAAGCGGGCACGGAAGAAAGAGGGGGGTGAGAGTAGTTCGGGAGAGGGTGTAGGGCTGGCAATTGATGGTGGGGAGCAGGGGTATAAGGTGATGATGGTGTTTTCAGCCCCGACAGGTAGAATGTTCTCACGGGGGCAATCAGGGATCAGGTGGGGAGGGTTGTGGATGCTAGGTGTTCGAGTCGTGGGAGGGTTCTTATTGTGGTGGATAGTGTGGCTCAGAGGGATAAGGTGCTGAAGTTGGAGGTGTTGAATGGGGGTAAGGTGAAGTGTATGGTGCCTGGGAGTGCGGTGAAGGTGAGAGAGGTGATCACGGGTGTGCCAGAGGATCTGTCAACGGAGGAGCTTAAGGAGATTGTTTCGGGTGGGGTGGTGTTGGAGGCAAG
Source organism: Umbra pygmaea (assembly GCA_016801145.1). Lineage (NCBI taxonomy): Eukaryota > Metazoa > Chordata > Actinopteri > Esociformes > Umbridae > Umbra > Umbra pygmaea. The sequence continues at coordinate 13,082 of JACXGM010018036.1, read as the reverse complement.
ACGATTGGGCAGTAGGGCGTTGGGGATAGATAAGGTGAGTCCCACTGTGTTGTTGGAGTTTGGGGGGCTATTTAGCTATAGATTAATTTTAGGGACTTTATTAAATAAATATATACACCATGAAATAATTAAATATAAGGAACTATATCATTTAAATTATAAATAAAAGAATGGATAAAAAGTAAAATATTAAATGGTGTATTTCTGCATTTATTTAATTATTTCTATATTTAATGATTAGTAAATTTCATGGTTGCAGTCATTGAAAATGAAATCTGTCATTACTGAATCCATCAATGAACATGATGTCTTCATCACTTTGACATATTGATGCTGACAGCTCTATTAAAGCATTTACAGATGGACAGTAAGAGTCTGAAAATAAAGTGTGCCCACATGTTCAATTACAAACTTCACCCCCTGCAATTCATAACAGGCACCACATTAAACAACATCTACCCTATAATGGTTATTTATTAACAGTCACAAGGATAAAATATGAATACTGGGGAATGGTTAGATAAGGTCTGATCTGTGAAAAACTGAAATCTCACACACATTTCGAGCAGAATCTGCCTACAGGAGATTTGATATGGGCTGAATGTGAATCCTTGTAGTACGGTACACTGCTAAGTCAACACAATGAGGCACATTGTGAGCTAAAATAAATGCAAGTCATGTGCAGTCCAGGCTGCTAGCTGCTTATAGTGAGTAGCTTCACAGAGCACTGTGAGCTGCCACACATTACATCCCTCATAGTGTAGGAGTTGAAAACCCCTGTTCTATTCTGTCGGAGCAATCGCAAGTTTGTAGTGTTGTTTTTTGTCATGAACAATTTCCATTTTAGTTGAAACCTTGTAAAAAATTACCTTGAAAACAAGATTCTGCACTTGCATACTTACTGTATCTATGTGCATTAAATTTGATCGCCCCTTTAAAGACCTACTAGTAGCAGCTATTCTATAAGTCCCTGCTACGCAAATCTCCAATTCACTTTCTTCCTTCTTTCTCATCTCCATACCGACTGGAAAGTAGAGTTATTCCGATTCCGATACCAGTATCGAAAATGACTCCGATACTGCCGCAAATGCTGGCATCGGTATCGGCGAGTACTGGAGTCCAAGCACCGATCCGATACCACAAAATTTATTAGAAATAGGAATCTATTTACTGATTAACTTTGTTAGCTCTGACACAGCTCTTCTTCACCGCTCTTAAAACAGTTGTGCTGTGCTGCCACCGGCAGCTGCTGTTTTAGAGGGGCGAAGAAGAATTGATCACCTGATGCCTCGGTAAAAGAAGCTAACATTAGCGCATCATGTCCGCGACACCAGCAACTTAATCAAACATTTTAAGACACCTCACGCTAAAGAGCATGACGAATTTACCAAAGCTAAGGGGAAAAAATAAGGACGAATTGCAGCAGCAAACTCTGGAAATTGCCTTCAAACTACGAAATAAATTTCCCAAAAGACAGGCAAAAAGCAACAAAGTTAACTGACAAAATCTTGGAGTTTATTGTCCTGGATGACCAACCCCTGTCTGTCATCAGAAATGTGGGATTTCGCCGTTTAATGGAGCCTTTGGAGAGCCAAGGTACTGTTTGCCAGGTAGTAGAAGACCCAGTTAAAAACATATATATTTAACATGCATTTTGTGTAATGTGAATACATGTAACCATGTGACTGTAATATATGTCTGAGTGTCTAATGTATTGTAATGTACAATGTAAAGCAACCTTGAGCTATGGAAAGGCGCAATATACATAAAACTTCTTCTTCTTGTAAATAGATCTCAGAAACTGCGCTACCAAAAATGTACGAAACAGTTAAGGAACACATTTCATATATGCTGAAAGACTTGCATGCAATTAGGCTTTACCACGGACATTTGGAGCTCCGACGTGTGGCCCATGTATTTGCTAAGTCCGGTGCTTACCACAATGATAATCATATCACAGTCATGCAGGCATAGTATGACCTTTTTCTTTTTTTAACACACTGGTAAGTGGGTAACACACTTGTACCCACAGTACAAGTATCGGAATCAGTATCTGTAGGGAAAAAATGGTATCGGAACTATTCCTAAAGTCAACACTTCTTTTGGCCATTATCCCTTTCAGTTTTCTGGGGCCAATGACTGGAATGAACTGCAAAAGAACCACAGTGCTCCCCAAAAATATTGTAAAGTCCAATTTTCTTTTTTTTATGTAGACTCAAGGCATATGAAAATATGATTCACAGATGAAGCCGACGTAAGTGTACAGAGGGCCGCTTTTTATTTCTGTCTGTTTCAACAAATAAAGGTTTAACAAACTAAGAATAACATCAGCTTCAAAGTACCTTCCTGCAATTTTATGTGTGAAAAAGTATGTGGATGATTCAATCTAAAACAAATGCAAGAACCTGGTATTTAGTCGCAAATTCCTTGCATGCAATAGCAGCTTTTAAAGGCAGCTCCCAATTCTTCATGTTAGATTATGCCTAATGACACTAAAAGCAGAGTACAAAGAAAAAGGATGAAACTCCAACTACACATTCAGAGCTCGTTTATGTTTAAATGATCAATGCTGTAGGAAACACGTAACCAATTAGAAATGCCCATGGCACAAGTGTTACAATATGCTGGCATGAAAGAGTGGGAATGTAAGTCTAAAAGTTTTATATTATTTGGTAAACACATGTTGAAACAGCCAGAAATAAAGGAGGATTGTCTGTACCCTTGCCTCAAACTATGCATTGAGTATAAAACTACATATAGTGTAATTTATCTCTATATCTGGCCATTACAACAAAGAAGACAGTTCCAAAATTACAACATTGAGTTTGATCTGTTTCACATTTGCCTGCACAGTAATTTCCATAAGAGATTGTTAAAGAATGAGTGTCTTTTGAATTGTACATATTGTCCTCTTGCATCCAGTGAAAAGCAATCCTGAATACTAAGGCACAAATTACTGAAATAAACAAAAATCAGATACACACAAAAACACATACTGTATACACATCACAAACAACCTTCTGTTCCTGGTTATATCAGCATCCTAACTTTTATCTTTCTTCTGGACTGTCGTACTAAGTCACAACTCTCTCTTGGGTTTTCATTTCCACAAACACTTCTTTATATGATATGTTATGAAACCAAATAACATGACAACAGCAATGTGGGCCTGAAGGTCTTAATCCAGTCATTATCAGATAGTGGAATTTCCAGAGGGTGCACTTTCTGAAGAAGTGTTTAATTTTCCCAGCAGTCTATCCCAGACAAAAGAAGGGAGTTGACATTTCATTTTGAAAGTGGCAGCTCCATTGGGTGACCTATTCAGTTCTGACAGGGAAGAAGATTATGAAATCATACGGTGTATGAAACAACATTATATCACACAATATCTATATAACGTGTCATCTCCCTCAATATGGGACATGGACAGATGGAGCATGTAAATCAAAGGCATTCGTGAGATAACTTTATATAAAAATTCAGTGTCTGCCTTTGTTAGCATCCTGTCTAGAGGACAGAGCGAAGCATCACAATAAACATGCAATACTTAAATGCAAAACAATTTTGTGTGCCAAACTAGCTTAGCTTAAAATATACCTGGTTAATTACACCACTCGTATAGCCTTGCAATGCCTCTCAAACTATCCTGTTCTCTCTCAGAGGGGAAAAACTACATTTGGGTGGTTCGCTTCCAGATAGGTTCATCACAGCTCCTATACTTAATTATTGCACTTATATTGGCAATTTCAAACATTTAGCCATTGACTAATTTACAAAGGTCAAAAACCTTTTGTCCCATTTTATTTCTGTATTCTCTCAAATTCCTAATGTTGATAGATAAAAAAAATGACTTTGGCTTTTGTTCCTTCTCATAGTTACACCCCAGTGAAACAGAAAGTAATTTCCAACCACTTAAGGTTTCCAAATGAATCTGATGAACTAAACAATATTCATTGTTTACTTATGTACACCATAAGTAAACAATGTACTTATGTACACCATACGTATGTATTCAATATATTGTATAAAATACATTTAAAGTACAATTCAGTACACATTTTTAGCTTGGGAAGCTACTGCAGTGGGAGGTGCGCGCTTCAGTGGAGGAAGAGCGAGTAAGCAGAAGAGTGGCAATGCAACAATGGGGTGTTTGGATGAAGTGGGGTGTCAGGGGGTCTACAATGTCCTCCCCAGCCCAGCTAACCAGTTCACATGGGGTAGAAATACCTGCATGCCCCCTGTGTTCCAAGACAGGGACCCTCAAATGCATCCTGAGCAGCTGCTCCAAGGCACTGGGCGAGGGGCCCTATCGCTGGAGACACAACCAGGTCCTCAAGACCAATGTTGAGACAATCAGCAAGGGGATCAGCAACAGCAGGTAAGCCCACGCTACAGCCAAGATGATCACGTATGTCAAGGAGGGAGAGTGGCCTAAGAAAATATCTAAGACCTGCTCTGTGTGTTTGCTTGCCATGGCTCGAGACTGGGTGATGACAGTCAACCTGGAGAGACAGCTGAGAATTCCGTGTCATATCATCCAGTCTTCATTGAGATCAGACAACATCTTTAATCTCTGAGGCCACAGCTCATGGAGCTGACTGAGCCCTGGGAGAAGAGTATGAAGGAGGTGCATGCCAGAGAGTGGAGGTGGGCAGTCGGGGGTTTGCTAGTTATTGCCTCAGCAAGGCCTACACAAACCTGGGCATTACGGGATCCAACAGGAGACAAGCCATCAACGTCAACATGGAGGCGGCAGAGTGAGCATGTACGTAGATGGCTCTGGCTGAAAAGGTGTTACCCGTCGGGATCTGTAGAACACCACTTGGACACAGGCCGAGCTCTGATCAAACTTAGTCGGGTTGCCTGGATGATGTAAGACCTGAAAAACCCAAGGACGCTGATGATGTGTCCAAGTATGTGCATCAAACGATGTATGGAAAACAAACTGCAGCAGTATTTAGCTAATACTGATTACACGTCAGTACGTCAATGGCGTGGAATGTTAATTTGGTAACACTTTATTTTGAGAGTCCAAAACTCTCTACAGATCATCTGCAGACTATCAACAACATTTTAACAAACTATCACTAACCCTAACTCTAATCCTAACCTTAACCATTCCCCTACTGTTAAACCTAACCTTAACCATTACCCTAAAACATATTCTAAACTTACCCCTACGCTTAAACTACACAATTAGTTGCTTATTGATAGATAGTTTGTTGACAGTCATAGAGCACCTACAGATGGAATTTCGGACTCTCCAAATAAAGTGTAACCGTTAATTTTAAACGAATCAATTTGCTATAAACTGGTTTTGTAGCATTACATTAGAATTTGATATATACTGTAATTTATATATTGTATTATGATTTTCTGATTCAAAACTGCAAAGTAGCTGAAATGCTGTCAGTTCCAATTCAGCTGCCAAATAAAATAACAGATTTGAAGTTTACACATTTGACCTACCAGACTGACCATTATCAGGTTAATCCTAACAGATTTGATACAACAGTGTTAGCTAATACAGGTTGAGGATGTCGTAATAAACCTTGAATCCCCTATGTGACAGGGAATGGAAGCCTGTTGTATGCAAAATTAAAAATTAAATCTAAGTGAAATAGTAGCCAAATAGTAGCTGACCTGCATTCACCCTATGATTTGACTATTTTCTTCGACTTCTTTATTTTTCTTCTTAAAATCTCACCATATTAAAAGGTCAGTTCTGATATAGTCACTTCATGTAATAAAACAGTGGCACAACATGCAATCATTTTGTGGACTGACCCAGCTGTTCTTCTATGGGTACCAAAGGCTCTTTTTAAAAGCACATGCCACGCAACCCAGGAGTTGCCGGCTGAGCCTGTCGAATTTTAAATGTCGAATTCTGACTCACACCTTTGAAGAAGAAAGGTTGGTATTCCCACCACAGAACAGAAGAAAAAGCATTTTAAATGTTTCATCTCCATACGCTCTTCAAAACAGAGACTTGAAGTTATTCCAAATATAGCCCCGTTTCCAAACGCCAGCCATATGGACCCCAGTTGGCTTGGAGCACTTTGATGTCAACAGCTAGCATGCAGGTCCAATTTCCTCCTATACATTAACTCTAATAAGGAACAAATGTGTTTGGTAAAAGAAGGCATATATGTTCATCATTAAATATATTGTCACCAAAGAAACTAAATGTGAAACCTTCCTGGAATTTCCATTATACAGTATATGTGGATTCTATCACACAAGCCATATGTCATTAAATAGATATTCTACAATAGCTTAATTGTACGCCAACAGTTTGCCATGCCCGGTGTGAATCCAGCAATATACTGTCACTGAAAGCACCACACAAGTTGAATCATTTCCACTCATGCGACACACCCGTTGCACCGCATCCACATTTTGCCGGATCCGGGAGATTTGCCGGGGATTCTTCCTAGATTCTTCCTATTGAAATGAATGGAGTTTGCCGTGCCTGGTGTGAATCCAGCATCATTATATGGCCATTCAGATATGAGTTTTCGTATTAAATCATCGTTCTACCGGAATATTTCCAAGACTAGACCAATTGGTTACAAGCACTTGGGGAACATTTAGTTCAGGCATAACATGCTAGGTTAATGTTGGGGTAAGCCTTACCCAGTAAGCTGAGGTTTAGGTTAGGGGGAGGTTAAGGTAAACTGACTTTTTTTACATTTCGTAACCATACAAGGCTTTATGTTTCCCTGGCTTCGGAAACTAGACGTGTACAAATGTTTTGTTCTAAACTATGTTTTATGTATTGCCATGAGAACAGCCTGAGATAAATGATAATGACTTCGATTATATGGACACAGGTCTCCTGATCCTAGATTAGCACTTCTACTTTGTGACTTGTATTGATTCCAACAGCAACAGGACTACTCTCTGGCCATTCCAGAATGAACATGTAAATAAACACTTTTATTTGAAGCTATTTACCTGGAATCTGTCCAGACCACCCACTGGCTGACTACAAACTGTAAATCTGCACATCAAAAGGCCAGACAAATCAAAGGCAAAACAAATAGCGATGGATATAACGCAATTATTTTAAACAAGGCTTGTCACCATACTCACTTGCCAGCTTAAATAAAAGGTTTGATAAAATCAATATAATAGCAGGCTATGTTCAGAGTGAAGTCAAATCACTGAGTTGCTAGGAGACACCATCCCGAGTTACTGGCAATAAACATCCAGGGGTTTACTAATGAATGTCACTGGCCTTGTAGTAATTAGTCTATTCAAATGAGCAATCTCTGCCACTTTACACCTTTTTTGAAGGCCTATTTGAACACATGCCATCATTCAGTGTCATTTGTGTCACAGAAAGTGGTCCTAGTTCATGGAAGTGGTTGTGTAAAGCGGATGGTAAATGACAAGACTGTTTAGCGTACATTCAATCCAATCATACTATACAAACACTCATGCCATATATCAGGGTACGTAAACTATCATGAACTAAAAAGGTATAGCAGGTTGTTTGCCACATTGTCACCTAAATGCCTTTGATACCCAACAGTACTTGAGCACAATTGCTATTCCAGGTGATGGTAAACTTAGTGTTGTTAACTGAAGTAAGACAAACAAATGCATGCATAGACAGCAAGCAGGTGTCTTCACAGACATCCCGAAACACTCCTTGACCTAACTGTAATGCCAACTAGCTTCAAGCAAACAACTGTCCCAGTGCATGAGAACACAAAGTATACAGTGCACTCCTAAATGACTCTAGTCCATGAGTACAAAAATATCTCTAGCCAACAAATTCTTTGAATGACTCACGTCAACATCATCATCCCTGGGATTGTGAATGCATGCTTTGTCCCCTTCCATACTAGGTGGTTTAGAGGATGATGTGAACAGCCAAGTTTCTCACCAGAGCCAAACTCCCTGCCTTCCACTAGAAGGTCAGAGGAAGGGCCTAAAAATAGTCACTGACCACTAGCACCCAACCACAGATTGTTCTCTATACTATCACTTGTCAAGCATGGTATGTGGTACCAGTGACAGAACCCTGCAGATCTATACCCAATAAGTCATGACTGTGAAATTCGACTGGCAAATGGATCCATATAGTATTGACTATATGACACACACAAAATCATACAAATGTGTATTGATTGTATGATTGTGTATTAATTCATTTTATTTTATTTATTGTTATTTGTATGTATTCCTTGAGTACTTCATTATTTTGCATTGTGGCATTTTTGGAAGGTGGAACCATGAGTAATCGTCTTATGGTTAGTCTACACCTGTTGATAACATAATGACATTGTTGATAACAAATAACTTCTGATTTGACTTTGTGTAACAAATACCTAAATCGCATGCTTTTCTTGCTGGCTTGCTGCAGATATTTATTTAAAATTGTGAAGGCTTTCACTGAGGAAACATTGCAGAGGAAGGTTTCAAACAGACTTTTCTTTTCATGGAAAAGTTCACTGACTGAAAAGTTGAGACACAAGTGGGCTCAATGTAGGCTGGACCTTGTGAATAAAAAGCGTATAAAAGCTCCCACGCTGATCACCTACTCTCGCTCGGTTAAAAACACTCTTGGTTGAATCCCTTGGGAAGCCTGGTCCTGAACTAAAAGGCCTTCATCTGTGTCCAGGAAAACTGGTCCATAGAGTACCATTCTAATTAAGACCAGAGGATCCAAATACATAATTGGGTATCCATCAATAGTAAGGTACATAAGGTTCACCTCCTCAGGAGGAGTACTTCAGGGCAGACGGAACAACATATCAGTTAAAATATGTGAATCCATCTAAACCGTTTCAGTTAACGGGAGTAATTAGGAGCATCTGGTGTTTGCTGTGTGTCCAAAATGGAATTCTATTTCTGTAGGATACACTAAAATGTTACGCCTAAAGATGTCTGGATAAACCTTGATGCTTTGATTAAGGAACCTATCAGAAAATTGTCTTGGAGGAACTGTTATGTAAAAGCTCCAAACGGAATCATAAAGCAATGACCGGTTCAAGTTTGAACCTTTTGACGAAGATATTGACCCAGTCTCTTTTCTAAATTTGGGCGCCGTTGGGATGCAGCCCTGGTGTGGCTGATTAAGCTGAGCTGTGTTCGGCTGTACTCTGTGGCACAGAAAAGCCGCAGTCTATCCTTTGATTTGCAGCTGGATGTCAGGCTTATGTAACACTGGGTCAAGGGGCTCCAAGCCAGACTCCATACAGATGGTCAACTATCAGGGGAAGGAGGGGAGAAGCGTTTTAAAGGCAGCTATCCACACTGAAACACCCTTAACTATTATGAACAAACTGACTTTCAGTAAAACAGATCTAAATGTTAAGACATTGCATTAACATCTACAAACTATTTCTTTAGTTATATTTGAAGGGGGATAAGGATCATGCAGACTGGTGTGAGAAGAGGAATAGTTTTATTCTAAAAAGAGACACTTATCCACTACCTCTTTAAACTCTCTCTGACCTAAAACCAACAGGTTTCAAGCAGACCACAGAGAACACCAAGGCGAACCTGGCTAAGTGAATTTGGTCCAGTGGCACTCACAGCTGTAGAAATGAAATGGTTTAAAATGCCGGTTGACATCAACACCATTAAACAGGACACTCTGGATCCACTCCAATTCGCATACCACTCAAACTGACACCCCGAGGATACAATCTCTATTGCTCTTCACACTGGCCCCACCCGCCGGAACAGAAGGGAATATCTATGTGAGGATGCTGTTTATTGCCTCAAGCTCAGAGATAAACACCATAGAGATCTCAAGGCTCGCCACTAAGGCTATGTTTACATTATGGTATATTTAAGCAAACATTTTCAAGTTCGCTCGGGATGAGACAAATTATTTTCCATACTGTTGGTATTTACATTGTCAAGTCTCAAAGACGCCAATCACGCATTTGTGGGCGTGACATTCGTGAAGTCTTGACCTGGGTGCGCTCAGAAAACAGCCCAGCTCATTGACTTACACGTAAAGAATTTCCCCGGAACACACATTTTTCCTGAGCTTTTCGCAAAGCCCCAAGTGTGATCTTTCAGATTCTTCTCTTGCGCAGCCGCTGGAGGTCGCGTGGAATTCCAGAGAGACCCGCAAGTTTTTCACACAACAATTGTGTCTCGTCCCAAACTGCACTCGAGTGGACACTGAAGATTTTTTGCTGAAATCTATTGGAGGGCAAACGTGGTCTAAGGAACTCAGGGGACCCTGGGACCGAACACCTCCGTCTGCAACTGGGGCCGAGCCTCCCCATGTGGTGAGCATAGGAAACAACTCAGCCTCCATAATGTTCGTCATCAGAGACCCTTCAGGGATGTGTGATTAGTACAATCCTGTTTACCCAAGACCATGACTCCTATGGGGTGCTTGTTTTTTCAGTATCCCAGAGGCACCCTCTGAGATTGGTGTCAGAGCCATGTATCGGTATTGGTTTATGGCCACCCTGGCGCAATTAGGTTAAAGTTGTGAAGCTGAAGTGCTCAGATAAGACGCCTTCACAGCTGCTTAGTTGACAGCATCTTGACCAGCTCTATCACCACATGGTATGGCTGCTGAGATCGCAAGGCGTTTCTGTTGCTTAAGGAATACTGGTACATTATCAATTGCACACAGGTCCAATGTTACTTCATGTTTAGCCCCATTTATTTGGAGCAATTAATTAACTAAGGAAAGAACAACAGATTTATTTAAAACCTTGCTGGCTTTGGAATTCAATCTGGTCAGCTGCATTTACTGCTAAGCTGCTACCTACCAGTGGTAGAAATGAGAAAGTTCACCACCAAAGCTTTGCGCCCTGTCATCCAGGACCTCTACTGTACACCAGGCAGAGTCAAAGAACCGCTCCCTTTCATTCAGGACATCTACTCAGGCATTAGTCTCACAAGCCAGGCAGCTCCGCAATTTTTGAATGGCTACAGTACAGATGTCTGGACAATTTTGCATGAAATTTAGAACACGGACTGGGCGTGTTGTAGTGGGCTAAGTAGCAGCATTGCAGGACAGTCTACATCATGATAGTTATCGTTCAGCTACATGGTTCAAGCCTGACTATGGGTTCTCTGACTTTCCCCAGACCTCCTGCACGAGGCAGCGCAAAAAAATTGCGCTCTCCAGCGACTCCTGTGCAGATTGGGCGCCTGTAAATTCAATTGTGGAATTAAAGTTAATGTAATCATCCCGTACATGATCTGACCAAAGGCTTCCATGTTGGATGAGCAGTGTGAAAAGAATCAAAAATGAACATGGAAGGGACTGTAATTTTCTTAGCAGAGGGAGGTGCCTTTCTTCTACTGCTTCATATAACCCAAACGTGATTGGTTGCAAAAGTTATTTGTCTAAATGCGCAAAAAAAAGGTCTGGTCACACGACACTACTCTGGCATGATGAGAGAAATACTCCCGGCCATCCAGGACCTCTACACCAGGCAGGAGGGATGTGAGAGTCCAGCCACAGAAGTCATAGGCTGTTCTGTATACTACCACATGACAGGCACAGCAATTGGTATCAGTGCATCATGTCCAAAACCAATGAAAACTCTTTACAGCTTCTACCCCCTAAGCCTTAAGACAGATAAATATGATTGTAAAATAATTCATTAGTGGCAACCTGGACAATCGCATGGCCCCCTTTTGCACTTATTTGGTACTAATATTTATGTTCACATAGTGGACTCCCCAGACACAATCGCCCCCAAATACCCACACAGCACACATGTAAACATGCACATATAAGAAAACACAACCCCCCCAATCCAAATAATCTGTCATTTAAAGTTGACCCTAAATGTAAAACCATAGATCTTTATGGGGACAGGCTAAAAACTTTGTAGAGACTAAATAGTTACATTTTACTATAAGTGCAGGAATTCTGGTCCCCATTTGTATGGTAAAACCAGAATTCCACACAAACACAAATACAGTTTCTCTATTCTGTTGCGTTATCATATTACCTTCTGTGTACACAAACAAGTGAGCATTCCACTGATAGTATAAACTGGCCGTTTATAAAGCATTTGATGAATTACATTCGATTTAATGTATGCACATTAATAGATTAGAGTGAACATTTGATATAATTATTGCTGTAATATAAATGTTTTAACAGTTATGATAGTTATGGTTGGAATGTACGTCGGTAGGCAATAAAGAAAATAGTCAATCAGTATTGTTTTAAGTGTCCATTAGTATGGTTGACTCAGATGTGCTGCTCTGAATATTGTCTTGACCAAGTCCATTAAGGATGGTGTAATTAATAAATAATGACTCTGCAAATGAGTCCATTCAAAACATTTTTCAATTGCAAGCAGTCTTCTCAACATGGCATGAGCTTCACTGGTCTCACTGGATCGACAAAGACCATATACCATCATCTCCTTACTTCTGGGCTCACGCCCTGCAGCTTTTACACTGCTGGATTTTAATATATGGCTGCGAGCGGACTCTAAACATAATCCATTAAAGCTACAGCAACCCTCATTATACATATTATATCTTCCATAGCCTAAATGTCCGGTGTTTAATCATTCAGAAACAACTAACCTATAAATCTAGTTTGAGGTAAGTAGCCATAGTGAGTTAAAGATATCTAATGCTAGCTAGCTTCCTCATAATGCCCTAAAGACACCATAGTGGACAGTGTACGAGGTATTCTCTGTTGTAATGGTCATATTTGACCTGAAGCACTTAGTGAAGCGGCCAAGTTGAAAGAAAGGAACGGGATGTATTTCAGTATTGTTGCACGCAAGCACTCAGCCAAGAAGGCTTGCAATCATACAGGCCAACACACACACAGATACACACACACACAGACACACACACATCTAGACACATACACACACACAGTTTCAGCATTTGCAGACAGTGCGTTGGCCTTGCAGGTTCCCAAGTGTGGGCTGCACTTTCTGTCCCCCATCTGGATGAAGCAGTTCAATTAACAAAGGCTGCACTAAAATATCTCCATTATAATTCAATTAACAAAGGCTGCACTAAAATATCTCCATTATAATTCAATTAACAAAGGCTGCACTAAAATATCTCCATTATAATTCAATTAACAAAGGCTGCACTAAAATATCTCCATT